>WBMZ01007756.1:100727-193730 GCA_013400975.1 Atrichornis clamosus
CCTGATTTGGTCATGAGCTGCTTGATGCCTGACAGAACCTCTGCAGGCTCCAATTCCTGATTTGGGGTCCTCATGAGCTGCTTGATGCCTGACAAAGCCTCTACAGCCTTTGTCTTCTGCTTTGGGGTCCTCATGAGCTGTTTGATGCCTGACAAAGCCTCTCCTGGTTCTGACCTTTGCTCTGGGGTCCTTAAAAGCTTCCTTTTGCCTGACATGACCTCAACTGGCTCCATCTTCTGCTTTGGAGTCCTCCTTTTGCTTCCTGATTTCACCAGAGATGCTTGTATTTCTGGAATTATGGACGAACTATCCTCATTATCTTCATGCACAGCGCTTCTTTTTTCGGGATATTTTGTGGATATTTCATCAAAGATAGAGCTTGGAGATGACTCCTCTCTCAGAAAGTGAAACATGCCTGGACTTCCTTGTTTCTGTTCTGAAGCATCTGAACTATTTAGTGGTGACACCATCATCTCTCCTGAAACAAGAAGTAGATTTATGTCATTTGGAAAATAAGCAGAAAATCCAAGCATTTTAATTGCTGTGTAACTACTAAAATGGATTCAATTAGAGCTTTCTAGAAACCTAAATCCAAACCTGCATTGGGCACAATGGGCTTGATGCCATATCTGAAACAACACCTCAGCAGTTTGAAGTTACACACCAAATAAAATGAATAAAAAAATATCCTACTCAAAAATTTACTGGAAATAAAAACCAAATTTTTTTAATACATGGTAAAAATAAATGGTTCCTTTCATGGGTTGCTGGATGCTTCATCTCAATACTTTAATTCTGCCTAGGCTGAGGCTACTGCTAACCCATAATATACCTAAATATTCCTGATTTTCAAATAACAAACATACCAGATTCTTCAGGAGTGTGCAAGTCAGAAATGTCCCCTGCAGGACCTGTTGGTGTAAAATCAGCATTCCAAGCAACAGCCAAAGGTAATGCTTTTCCACTCTGATCTTCTGGAGTTTGAAACATTTCAGGCACTCCTAGAAATGGTATTTGGAGAAATAAGCACATGTTTTGACAAAAGAACTACACAGCTGGCAGAGTGAGCAGCAGGCTTTAAAATCTCACCTGTGAAGCTTTCATCCATACCCATGTTTAGCTTCAAGATTGGATTTTTCACCAGTTTAGGGACATGTCCAGCTGACCTGATTGTGGTGGAATAAGCTCTACCTACAACTATTGTAGCAGGTGACTCTGCATGACCTGTGCTACAGTCATCTTTTATTTTCTTTTCTGGAGTCTGCAGAGAAAAAAGGAGAAATGAAAAATAAGAGTTATTAAACAAAAATTCTTCTTGGCAGAAGAGGTGGCCAAGCTGCCTCCATCATTTACCATCAGTCCTGGTTAACCAGGGAGGTTCCAGACTACTGGAGGTTGTCCAGTGCCAGCTACAGGAAGGGTCGGAAGGAGGACACAGGGAATTACAGGTCTGTCAGTCTGAGCTGAGTGCCCAGGAAGGTTCTGGAACAGATCACTTTAGGTGTGAACACAGAGCTCATGCAGGACAAGGGAGCAGAGCCAGCCAGCCTGAGTTCAGGAAAGGCAGGTCCAGCCTGACCAATCTGACCCTATTGATCAGAGGTTGGAATTGATCTTGGAGGTCTTTTCCAACCTGAGTGATTCTGTGCTTCCTTTTGTACAAATCTACATTTCTCACATGCTGTGAGAGACATCAACACCCACTTTACATCACACCAAGAGCTCAGGGAATTCCAGCTGCTCTATCAAAATACATCCAAGCTGCTTGGTGTTCGTGCAAGAAAACAAAACCAAGAAACACAAAAAAGAAAGAAAATACCTTTGGCGGGTGATTTATCCTCTTCAGAGTTCTTCCTTTTTGGACACTTCTTTTAGCAGTCTTTGACTGTGGTCTTGCAACACCCAATTTTACCACTTCTGCCCAAGATTTTGCAACTAGAAGCAAATGAGAAAGAACCGCTTTAACTCCCAGCTGTATGAATGGAAGTTCACAATTATTTCTTTATGATTCCAGTACATTTTTTGCAGTGTGGCATAGGAAAGTGGTTATTATCTGACAACACTAAAGTGCTCTCTGAAAGACTTTGAACACCCACTTTCAGCTGAAGTTTAACAAGTGTCCAAGTACCCAGTGCGCCTTCCCACAACAAAACAATGACCTTCACACAGTGTCAAATACATGGCAGACCCTAGAACTGAACACTGACCCAATTCCTTCCCCACTCTTTTTGTAAGGAACTTATTTTTCCCAACAGAAACTTGCCATGAGCCTTTCAGACTCCTTCATTATAAATGAGTTTTCCTCTGGTGAGATTTAACATAAGAGAAATTGTTTATAAGTGAAGCATATCCAGTTTTTCTTTCACCACCTTCCTGAGGAATTTTCAGAGACAGGAAACTATTTATTTATACTGCTTACAGCGTTCAGATTTACATAGACTTCCCATAATTTTTCTTGTATCACCTTCTCCTGATAACACATTCTGAAAATTCCCAAAGCAAGGTTACCTTTATCACAGCATCATTCTGTACACAGCATTGGGATCAGGGAATTAGTTACAGCTGTGTAATAAATGAAGTTGGAATTTGGTAGGACATCTGCCTTGTTTACTCCAGAAAAAAAGCTATGAGAAGACAGGGATCATAGAAAAGAAATTATGTAAGTAGAGATAAAAAGGGGAATGCTGTTCCTAAAGAAGAGAGTATTATCGTTCTCTTGTCAGAATTGCTATTGTCAGTCTAAACAAAAAGAACTGAAAAGCTGGCATTGACAGGATGTTCAGGATGCAGAGAAAAATGCCAAGCATCCAGGAAATTATCTGAAAAAGCACTGGGAAAAGTTTTATTTTGGATACAAAGCAGACATCCAAAATTTTTAAGAGCTGTGGTGTTCTTTTCATATTGCAGAAGAAACTGATGCAGTGATGTCAAAAACCACTTACAAAGAGGTGGTGAGAAATGGAATGCCATCAATATTTGTCAGGAATTCTGCTGCCATTAAAATGGACAGAATAATACAGTAATAAAAATTCCTGGGTGAATGGTGAATTTGACTTTGTCAAATTGATTTAACTCATGAACACAGGTGACAAATAAACAGCATTTGAAAGTTCTTCAAAGGTAAAAATTTGGAGAACCAGAACTCCCCTATTACAGTGTTTCCAGTGCTGTCAAAACTATTTGATATCAGTGCTCAACACTGAGAATTTTGAAGATTTGAATTTGAAAGTAACACCCAGTTATGATCCTATTTTTTATTTCTATCTGTTATAGACTACTCTGAGTGGTTAAATGCAGTCCAGTTCCTGGACAAAGGCTGTGGGCCTTGTAGAAAAACAAGGCACAAAGTAACCAAACTGAAGCTATGAAGTGGACATTTTTCAAAACAAAACTGATTTATTTGGACACTACTTAAACTTCCCAGACTTTAAGGACCATCACTATAACCAGCCTTGCCAAGAGAATGTTAATTTTACCATTTATCAACTTCTGAACATTAAGATTTGTGTTCTAAATATGAGTTTATAGATGCTTTAGTAAATTTGCTTTATGAATGAGAAAATGCAACACTTTGCACTTCCCAGGCTTCCAACAAGCCCAGCAATTGTCAGAAGTTACACCAATCATTTGGTGGCCTCTGCATAAAAAAATAGCTTTGTTCCTGTATTTTAAAGCATGAAAGTGAATATTAAAAATTAACTGCTGAAACAAACCTAATAAATTGGCACTGGAGGCACCACTCCTCCTTTTTGCATTGAGAACTGCCACAGCCCCACCTCTGCCCTTCAGACCAAGCTGGGCACTTCTTGTGAACTTGGCAGGTGTCACCGTCACAAAGGTTTTGTCATCTTGGTCAGCAGGAGAAGATTTAGGTGTTTTCCCTTGGACACCACTTTCCTCCTTTGGATTCCTGTCTTCTGCACCAGCATCCTGCTCTTCTGCAATGGGGAATGGTGTCAGGAGCCGGGAAATGGAGAAACGCCCTTTTCTGAAAGGAGCTGGAGAGCCTGAAGGAATTGTAGGTGCTGCTTTCCCTGAGGGAGGGGGTGAGGCAGCTGGGGAATTCTGGGCTGGCAAGTTTTTGGGTGATCTTTTTTCTTCCTGGTAAAGAAAACAAAAACAAAAACATATTATACAGAAATGAAGGATTTTCCCTTGTTTTTAATGAGGTGATCTGTCCAGGCAAACCATACCTGAGATTTGGATTATTTTGCTTTTTCAGGGATGATAGAGGAAATGATTCCTAAACTGTTGTTTAAGTCTGAGCCTAAGTTTGGCAGGAGGGTCTAGCTTGCTCCTTTTAATCCTTACACTTTCCCATTGTTACCCTTTTTCCATCCCCAGCCTCCAATTAGATCATTTTATGTTGATTTTAGTTTCAGATTGATTGATTTCAGATTTTAGTCTGATTTTTCTCCGTGTGTTTTACCCACATAGAAAGCAGCAGGGTGACCTTGCCAAAGAGCCTTGTGGCCCTTTCACTTTATAATAAACCTGCTTTTGCCTTTGCTGGTGACCCTTTGAACATCCCAAAACACTCATGAATGATACCAACATACATCAAACAAGGTTTACTACTCGTTTTGAATTAATAGGTAATAATTAATAATAAATAATAAATACAGATATAATAGAACTTTTAATTTCTGTTCACAGTAATGGATTTAGCACCTTGATTACTCTTAACATTTACCTGATTTGCAAAACGCTTCAGTCCCTGAGCCTTTTTCAGCACAGCACGAGGGGAGTTTCCATAGGGTAAGCTCCTCCTGGCAGGAAGAGCTCCTTTTTTAAGGGGAGAGTTGGGAGGCAAACTTTTATCAAAGAGTTCTGGACTCAGATGACCACCAAAAGACACTCTCTTTCTTTTTCCCAATATTTGAGGGAGAATATCACCACTTTTCCTCTTCTGAGATATCCTTTTTTTCTTGCCTAAAAAGAACAATTGAAATATTTCTGTATATCTAAGAATCCAAGGCAGGATTTTAATCCACATGGAAAACAGTCCTTCCTTGGGCATTTCAAAGTTGGAAACAAATCCGAAGATAATGTAAAGAGAAATAGATTCATTCAATCACAGAAACTTTTATACATATTATATTGTGTATTGTTATGGTCGAATATAATTACATGATAAATATTTCAGCACTAATGTCAGCAACTGGTTCTACATTTTATGTGAGTGGAAGAATTCTCAGCAAAGTGCTACAAGAATTTCTCTACTCTAGAGAACAAGGCAGGGGATCCATGTGTTTACCTGAGTCTTCTCCATCCAACAGGCCCCAAGTCCCAGTGTCTGAGACAGCCTCAGTGTCTTTCAGCTCAGCAGCACTTCCCGAAGACCTTCTCTTTGCTGGTCTCCCAGGCCTGATAGCAGTGGTATCTTCCAAATTCTGCATTTGGTGATGCCCCTCCATGGCCAGCTCTGCTCCAGTTCCACTGTCTTTTGTGTCTGCAGCCTTACCATGATGTTCCTGAACAGCATTTGACTCCAGAGCTCTTTCAGTCAGCAATCCAGAGGTCCTTGGCCTTCCCCTTTTCCTTCCAGAGCCAGGTTTCTGATTAGCAGGAGATGCCATTATCTCTTCTGAAGCCAGTGTCTCTGAATGGACACTTTTGTCTGAGAATTCTTTACTTTGCCTGCTCTTTCTTCTGGGACTCTTGGAATTAGAGAAAGAGGCAGGGGTTTCAGACTGTCCCACCTTTGAGTTATCCAAGTTTGCCTGACCACAGATCTCTTTCAGCACTTCTTGGACAGGTTTTCCTGGTGTGTGTTGTTTGCTGTTTCGTCTTTGCTTTAAGCCTTTGTTTTCTGGAAAAGGCAGTTGTTGTAGGGTATCAGTTCCACACACTGAATCTTCCCTCGGAGTTTCAGCTGGAATTTCTGACACACGCTTAGGTTTCAATGACGCACGCCGTGGGGTTCTGGGAGTATCAGTATTTGTGGGATTCATCCCAGTGGTTTCATTGGTAGGTGACACAAAAAGAGACCGAGGACTCTTCCTCCTGGGTGTTGGTGTGGACAGGACATATTTATCTACTTGAGGAACACAGGGTGTGTTGGTTGTAGAGCTGGATACTGTCCCTTTATCTGGATAATCCAAGCTTTCAATGGAGCATTGCTTCTGGGAAAACAGGAAATTTCCATGATTCTGCTTGCTGGATTTTGGTGTAACTGCAGTACCTCTGGATCTGCCTGGTGTACCCAGTTCCTTGGGATCCTGCAAGGGTCTCTGCCCAGTATCTCTTGACACCTCCTTTGAAACAGAAGTTCGAGGACTTTTGCCAAAACTCCTCCTGGGATCACTTCCTCCTGCTGACAGCTGGTTAAATCCTGAGCTGTTTACTTCTCTTCTTACAATTTTACATTCTTCCATATTATCACTTCTCTCTATTTCTTTTCCTTTAGTCAGGCTGCCCAGATCACAAACACGACTGAGTGATGAAATGTTAGCACTTGGTTCTGGCAGAACCCTCCCACCATCTTCTTTTGCAGCTCGTTGAGAGCCATTTCCCTTGTGCAGAGGTTTTTCCACTTTCATCTCACTTTTCAGATTTTCATAGAGTTTAGTAAAGGGAGACATTTGATTTTGCTTTTTAATAACTTGATATATTCTGTGTGAAGATTTGGGTGTTTGTAGTTTGATGGGTAAAGCTTCAGAAATCTTTTTCTCTGGAGTTTGTTTATTTTCATTGGCATTTTTTTCTTCAAGCTCAGCATTATCTACAAAGTAAGCAAAGCAAAACAAAAATACAGACACAGAGCTACTTAAAAATTGCAGCACTACAAATATAAGTTCCATAAATACAGATTATAAATTCCTTCCTTTCTTCTCCCAAGACGGTCAGCCAGGGTTCACTGAAATGGAACACTTGGAAACAGCCTGGGCTTTTTGCCTTGGATCAAACATTTGTCACAAATGATAACAGATAACAACAGATAAAGAGCCTTCTCCTAACAAACCTTGTGCCTTCCACTGAAAATCTGGATTATTTAAGACAAGAAGGATGGAAAGGTGAACTCCTGGCATTTAACCAATCTGTGTGTTATAACTATCCAGATTTAGTAGGTGTAGATATTTCTGGATCTACATGAAACAGTTATGGTAAACGACTATTTAATACATACCATAGATCCCCAAAATTATACTTGTTTCAGTTTTTTTTAGGAAAGAATATAGGAGATAATATTTGCTTGAAAGAGGTCTAGTTGTAGGTCAGCTGAGAACTTCAAACTGAATTTTAGTGACAAAGGTGAATCCCCAGCATCTAAGTATGATGAGACAGTTACTGACACAGCAAGGTGTACTCAGGTTGTAGTCTTAAAATGCCTTCTGTTTTTCCTCTTTTAACCTTGTTTTTCTTATGCTAAGAAAAAAATCTAATTAAGGGGACAAAAGAAAACAAAGCCCCCATAAAACAGGTACCAACCTGAAGCATCAAGACTTTTAGATCCGGAAGTTTGTTTGTGTAATAATTCCACTTCTGCCACCTGCTGAACATGAAGAACCTGTAAATTTGTACAATATTACAGCAGAGCAACAAATATTTTACAGTTTAGCTTTCAACTGTACATTGACAAAATCTATTTATGAAAGAATACGCATTGTTCACTAAACAGACTTAAAAGTATTCAAATTAAATCCTCAAACATTTTAATATTTAAGAACATTGACCAGTACATTGGAGGCCCTACAGAGTAGAAATATGTCTTATCATTTCAATTATTAGCTGTTAAAGCAACTGTAGCATAAGAATAAAAACCAGCACACTTGAACCTCCCCTTTTTAACAGACCCAGTGGAAGATTTATAAGCTCTATTTGTATTAGTAACATCACAGAATTAATAATTATCACTAAAAAATGATAAGTTTAAAATTACTAAATTTTTAAAAGTATTTATCTGAAGGAGTTTATTTGTATTTTCAGACAGAAAGGTAGTTTAGGGCTGAAACGTTACTTTTAATTAAAAAAAACAGAAGAAGGAAATAGAATACCACATGACTACTACCACCAGTAGACTTGTAAGGAAAAAGCTCATGGCCACAAAATTACCTGCAGAGTTTCATCTTTCGGAGACTTGGAACGCCTCTTTTTTGGAGTTGATTCGAGAGGATATTCAAACCTGAGAGAAATATTTTAAAATACAACTATTTTTTGCCAAATAGTTGATGACTAAATTCCCATTACTAAGAGAAATGACCCAGGAATAGTTGTCCCCTCCCAACAAGACACACACCTCAATTTTAAAGGCTTTAGCAACTTAAAAATACTTTAAATGTCCCCCTAAAACTGACTGCCCTTGAAACAAAATCAGAATGATCTCTCTAGATAGTTCTGTCTTTATTGATTTAGCTTAGTGCAATGTAAGTGGTAAAAAAATATCACCAAGCAGTCTGACAAACACTTTCTAGAGAAATATGAGATCAATGCCATTAATTTACATTGTAGAATGAAGTAATTACCTGAAAGAACGATCAATAATAGTTAACACATCCCCGTGCTTCAGAGGAACAGGCTGCTCAAAGCAAGCTCCATTCAGCTGGGTGGGGTTTACTGTGCTTAAATTAATCAGTATTGCCTAAAAAGGAAACAAATATTTCAGTGACCTGCTGGGATGCAACAAGGCCATGCAGATTTCATTCAAATGTGACCACTTTACCTCCTTGTTCTCATTGATTTCAATTTTACAGTGCTCGTTGGACACCCAGGGCAGCCGCATGCGGATGTCACATTCTGTTTTCCTGGGGGGAAAACACACTTTCAGTTTCACACCAAACAGACAAATCTGCCACAGAATTAGGGTTTTCCCAGGGTTTTAGTTCATGCAGCACGATTTCTTAACTACCCAAGTATTTTAATAGTGGCAAAAAATAGCAGGAGCTCACACTCCTATGGCATCAGAGAATCCAGAGCAGAAAAGTATGTGAAATACCCAAATTCTGAATAAAGCAGGTCGCAACAAGCTGAGACAGGGTGGTGGTATGAGATGACTTGCTTCCCAGGTTTCCCAATACTTGTGGAAAATTTTTAGACAATATCAGAACATGCTCTTCAACTCATTCTCAGGCTTAGATTACTGATCTCAGACAGAGAACAGGTGGCTGGACTTTTGGTCTCACCTGGATTCCACTTCTACCTTCTTAAAAGTTGTGAGTGAAAACACATTTCTAAGAGTACAGACTTTTCCTTTCTTTCTTTTTTAAGCTTATCTCTAATGCTTTTGACTTTCTGTTGGTGTTACCACTTACCACCTTTAATCCCTGCTCCAGATTTCCTTTGGCCAGAAACTTAATAAATAAATAAAAGTAGTTCTGGCAAGGAAAGGACAAAGAGCAGTGACAAAATGAAGTTCAGCTTTCTTGTCTTACAATTAATCTTAGGCCAGTATCACCTTCCTGCCTCTGTACGCCATTCATAAATGAACATTTGTTTTAGTAAATAAGCATTCAAAGACATAATCTGCAGGAAAACATCACTCATTATTTCCATGTATGCAAGTGCTCAAGATATTCTCACCTTCCAAATAAACAAGAAGTTGAGGTGAGTGGAAAAACAATTCCATCAGTCCCATTCCTTTTAATGACAACAATTTTCCCGTAGCGTGGCATCTTCAAACCTAAGGAAACTTACCTATAAAAAACACCCAGATTACTCATCCCAATAACGTTTTACATGTTTATGAGAGAAAATTGATGTAAACTTTTAGATTTTATTTCTGTTCCAGAGATGAGATATTTTCCAGCAGACAGCAAAAGAATCTCAGTGCTGTTTATGTGTTTCCCTGTGTAGAAAACTGGGAATATGTTTACATAAACTCTGTTAGATGACTTTTAGGTATTCAAGAGGTATTTGCTACCCATCACAGCCTTCTGAAAGGTTCAGGAGCAACACAGACTATATTTTGTCCCATAAGCAACTTCAAAACTCACTCCTCCTCACTTAAATGTAAATCTTTCCATCTCTTACCTACATGTCGCGATCGGCTGCGATAGAGCTGAAAGGGAGGCAAGTGCATCTCTGCGTGCACATATCACGACAGAAGGAAGAACAGCATTTAACTGGAATAAAACCCCCAAATCCACAGCGTTTGCACAACCAGATGCACTTTTAATTTTTTTTCATATAATGCATTATTTCGTGTATAAATATGAGAGTGCCACAAGGCACAAGCGATCCTCGAGGGAGCATCTTTAAAAACACTCTGTATTTGAAAGCAGCAAGGTAAAACAACGGAACTATAAGCAGTTAAGAGAGACCCTTATGAAATTTTTCGCTCGGTTTCACGCGATAAAACACTTGTTGACAACACGACACAACTTGGGGGCGAACCCTGCAGTCCCTTTACCTTGTAGCGGACGGCAACACTCGGTGTCCCGCACGGAGAGCGCCCCGTTCACGGCATCCACCAGCTCCTACACGCCAAAACAGCCACATGAGCTGCGGGTCACAGCCACCGGCGGGAGGGCAGCTAAACCCCGGGGGACGGGGGAACATTAGCCACCATGGCAAGAGCCGCCACGGGGCGGCAGGCGGCCACTGAGGGGCATTGTCAGATGGCCCAACTCCTCCCCGAGGCCCCCCTCGCCCCAAAGCCGCGGTCCCCCGGGCCCTATCCCCCGCTCGCCCACCCGTACCTGGGTCGGTCGCAGCGCTGGCGGCCACTGAAGGGCCCCGTGTGGCGGCGTCCGACGCGCCCCACCCCGCGCTCCCGTCACGGCGCGGCGCCGACTGAGCCCTTCCCGCGCGCGCGCCAGCCCCCGAGTCCCCCCCATCCCGGATGTATCCCTCCGCCAAACACCAAAACGGAGCCCCCGGGAGCGGCGCAGACGGACGGACCGGGAGCCGCCGTCGCAAGCCGGCCGCCGCCACGGCCGAGGGACCGCGCCGAGCCCGCCCGGCCGCGACAGGCGGCACCGGGCAGAGGGACTCTTTGAGCTTTACCCGCAGCCGCGTCGGCGGAAGGAGAAAGGAACCCACCGAGCCGACCGTTGGTTTTCGAAAAGGAGCGCGGCGGCCCCTGATTGGCGGAGGGGGCGGCGCGCGACGCGCAGCCGGAGCCAATGGGGAGCGGCCAGGGCGGTTTGAGTTCAAAGGAGGCGCCGCCGCCCGGGGCAAAGGGACCCCCAGCCCCTCATGGCGGCGCGGGCACGGACAGGGGCTGAGGCCGCACTTGTGCTTTTACCTGTGCCCGAACCTGTACCTGTGCTTGTGCCTGTGCCCCAGCCTGAATCGGTACCTCTGCTTGTACCTGTGCCCCAACCTGAGCCAGAATCTGTGCCCCAACCTGAGCCCGTGCCCAAATCTGTACCTGTAACTGAACATGTGCCTCTGCCTGAGCCCGTACCCGTAACAGGAGCTGTGCCTGCCCCTGAACCTGTATCTGAACCTGTGCCCATTCCTGTACGTGAACCTGTACTTGACCTGTACGTGAACCTGTACTGGAATCTGTGCCTGTGCCTCTACTTGAACCTGTACCTGTGCTTGCATCTGTGCCTGAACTGAATCTCTGTCTATACCTGAACCTGAACCTGTGCTTGTATCTGAACCTGTATCTGTACCTGAACCGAAAAAAAAAAAGGACCCTGCACCTAAATTTGTGCCTGTACCTCTTCCTGTGTCTATACCTGAACCTGTGTATCTATACCTAAACCTGTGCCTATACCTCTGCCTGTATCAACACCCGGACCTGGACCTGTGTCCATGCCTGTACCTGTGCCTGAACCTGTGCTCATGCCTGTATCTGTACCTGGACTTAACCTGTACCTCAACCTGTCCCTAAACCTGAACCTGTCCGGGCTTATTCAGCCCCTCTGAGAGGGAGAGGGATTTGCAGCTGCTCCCAAATTTGCACCTCCTCAGATCAGAAAAAAGGACCCAGAATCGGTTTATGGCACTTGAGCTTCACTCAGGCTTTATAAATTTAAGCATCTGTGTTCAATCAGATTAAAACACTGTTAACCACAAAAAGAGTATTAACCACAAAAAGAAAGGGATTTAAAAAGTGGGGGAAAAAATAAAGGGAAGAAGGATGGGAGGGGGTGAGCAGCAGTAAAAGCTAAATTAGTATTTTAAGTCCATTTTAATCAGCCAGTTAGTTACCTCAGTTTAGCTGCAAAACTGGTCCCCATCTCTGCTCCCAGACAGGAATTCATTACTGGCACTTGAATTCGAGGATCTATGAGGCAAATAGTAAAAATCAACATGAACACTGTGTTGCTCTGTATTTGAACCCAGAAAAAAAATTAAAGTAATGACAACTACCACAATCCATTATCAAGATAGGAAATCTAATGACCTTCATTCCGAGTTGATGCTTGTGCGAGGGAAAGGGATACAGGAGACAGGCCTTTTACAAGGTCATCCAGCCTTTTGTGCTTCGGGGGATAAAATTCTACTATTCAGATCTTTCACAAAGCAGAACTTTTGATTTTACTACTATTTTATTTCATTATCTAGCTTGCCTCAAAGACTATTTTATGTAGTATGATGACTTCAGGGTACTTTAGATGTGATACAGTTAGATAATAAGCAGCTTTTAAAATGTTATTTCTTTTCAATTGAATTCCTTTGAAGTCTATGTCATAAGTGTTGGTGAGGTTTTAATTTAGTTAAGGATATTAATTCAGGATATTATTATTGTTATTGTTGTTTTGTTGTTTGTTGTTGTTATTATTATTGCTTTTTTTTTACAATGACTTTATGCTACTGGACAATCTTTAATTGAGAGCAAAACACACAAAAATCAGGATTCTATTTGATACCTAATTGGGTATCATTGCTAATAAACAGGTATTAAAAGATCCTTCCTGGGGGTCTTATACCTGAACAAAGTATCTAAACCAAACACTTTATACCAGAACTACTCTTTGAAAGCTGAATTTACTGCAGTCTCTACCAGCCCACGTGTGATCAAACAACACAAATAAATAAATCCATCTGCACTGTCAATAATTGTAAATTCTGGCCTGATTTACAGTGGTTTATTAGTGCACTTACCCCGTCACAGCCTTTGTGATGTGTCCCTGCAAACACAGCAATACTTAGAGGAAAACACAGATTTATAATAAAGGTTTGAAACGTGGCTTTAAATCTGTCTCCAAGAGCAGCAGGGTCCTCTGAAACAGGATCTGTACAAATATTTGCAAAAGCAGATTTACAGGAGGAAAAGAAAAAAAAAAAGGACATTTTCTTCAAGGTTTAAATTTGCTGGTAGGTTAATTTGTGAATATTTAATTTAATGATACAGGTTAACAAATACACCTGAATACACTGTGAAGTAAAATTGCCAGCGGTCAAAAATGAAGAGAAAAATCGTTTATTTTAAATGAATGCTTGAATCTGCTTGATAGAAAATATAAATAAATCAGCATCTTAATTTGTCAGATGAAGATCCTTACACCAGGTTATTTATTCAAGTGTCTGAACAGGTGGTTTGGAAGCACTGAGTGAAGCTTATTTCTACATATTTGTACAATCAGTGGCTTTTACATTAAAGTCTAAAAAGCACAAGTTCTAATTAAAGCTTTCCCCAAATGAAGGCTTTTATAAGGTATACAAATATTCAGGCTATTCACGCTGTGCAAAGCAGTGTCTGGAGATGAGAAGTCCCTGTAAGATAAACCCCTGAAAATTTAATGTTTTGCAATAGACTCCCTCTTTTAAAATCATAGATTATTACCCTGATATATTACTGAATCCCAGATTTTGGAATGCTTGTGTTCATGCGCAGAACCGAATTTTGACAGGTGATTTTACATGGGAAGAACTGCGTAAATGTAGGAACAAATGGGATATGTTTTCAAAATGACAACTATCCACATTTAACAAATACTTTGAAATAATAAATTTACCTTAAATGGTGAAAGAACGGAAACTACTAAGGGAAACTGTGAAAGATCAAACTGATAGCTGTTAAGTAAAATCTGTATTTCAAATAATCCAAGTTCATCTTGAAAAGCAGCTTTGCAATAGAGTGTTTTCACAGAAAGCCTTCAAAGCCAGGAAAGATGACTGGGAAACAAACCACACAAATGTCATTTTAAATGGAAATTAATGCTTTGTAGCCCGTACCCAACCTGGGCACGTGTGTGTTCTGGCTCTGGGTAACACACTTGCCAATCACAGAGGATTCCAAAATCACCTCCAAGGATCATCAAATCCAGCTCCTGGCCCTGCACAGGACAACCCCAAGAATCCCATCGTGTCCCCCACCTGGGAACAAAATTCCTAATCCAAGAAATTTTGCCATCAACAGGTCAATTTTAATCCTAAAAGGGATTTTTCATCACCCACTCAGTCCTTTTGCACAGCTGAGTTAGAAATTTGTGCCCTTATTATGACTGGGGCAAGATTCCACTGGATTCAGCAAATTAAATCAACTTCTAGTAAATGACAGAGTACATCATTTACACGCATACTTATAAACAAGGGAGGAAAGTTATTCCGTGTGCTGCTTCCTTGGAAACAGCTGCTGCTTGATCCATAGGCTACCACATGAATCATAAAAGCACGGAATGGTTTGGGTTGGAGGGGACCTTAAAGCTCATCCAGTGCCACCCCTGCCGTGGACAGGGACACCTCCCACTGTCCCAGGGTGCTCCCAGCCCCGTCCAGCCTGGCCTTGGACACTTCCAGGGATCCAGGGGCAGCCACAGCTTCTCTGGGAAACCTGTGCCAGGGCCTTCCCATCATCACAGGGAATGATTTCTTCCCAATATCCCACCTAACCCTGCCCTCTGGCAGTGGGAACCCATTCCCTGTGTCCTGGCACTAAATGCTGACGTAAACAGTCTCTCTCCATCTTTTCCATAGGTTCCCTTTAGGTTTTGGAAGGACTAAGTTACTATAAAAATCTCGACTGGAAAATACTGTGCTCAGTAATTCCTTCTCAAGCTCTTCCTTTCTTTCTGCCCACCCAACTGGCAAGAAGTCCCATCTTAGATCTTTTGTCCAGTGTTCATGGATAGCTTGAGTTCAGGAAACATTCAGGAAAACACTGGAGTGGTTTCTCATGCGATGGAAATAGGTGAAAGAAGAAAATGATTCTTTGTGCAAAGAACTTCCTTGGCAAGGTGTCAACTGGATTAATAACTTGGTAATTCCCCTACTCTGTGCAAAGCAGTGCAGAAAATGTATAAAAGTCATTAGGAGAAAGCTCATATGAAAAGATCTAAATTACAAGCTAATCCTTTAATACCTCAGATGAAGAACACTCACCGTGAAGTTCAATGGCTTGAAAAATTCTCAACTGAACAATTTCTGCAGTAGGCAAAACAGAGCTGAGACCTGACATATATGCCCTATACAGAACAAAGACGTCTTTGATCTGCCCTGGTTTATATTGTTTAAATAACCCATTAAAATAAGTGTATTTCATGAACACTTTACAGTGAAAGTGTAGTTTTTTCCTAAAAACTGAGTTTCTAAAAACAAAACCATCTTCATCACAAGATAAAGAATCACGAGGTCTTTATGGTATTTCTTTGTAATGTTTAAAAGTAGGAAAAAACCCCAACTTCATCACCAGTCCAGTATATAAATATCCATTTGCTGTGGAAGTTGTGCAGAGCTGTTATAATCAATAATTACAATTATCAATATTTCTTTAAATAACCAACAATTAATTAATAACTGATGAATACTTGTTATTCTTCTATTTTCTGGAACCACACCAAGGCACCTGTCTGTCCTCACACACAGTTAACTTCAGTGATCCTCCAACCTTGATACCTGCTCAAAGTACATGACCCAATCACACAAATCCCAGCTCATCTGGAATTATTAAAAAAATTAATAGCTTTTACAGGCAATGGCAAATTAGAATAATAGAATTATTAAGTTTGGAAAAAGATCATCGAATCCAAACATCAACCAGCACCACCAGCAAGTTCACCACTAAACCACGTCCTCAAGTGCCACATCCACACATTTTTGGAACACTTCCAGGGATGGGGACTCCACCACAGCCCCTTCCAAAGCTTGACAACCCTTCCCACGGAGGAATTTTAATCTCCAAACTAAACTTCCCCTGGCACAAACTGAGGCCATTTCCTCTCGTCCTGCAAATAATATGCAGACTGAAAGTTCTTCCCAACAACTGTGGAAAAAAAAGAATCCTAAAATGACCCACACGGAAAAGGTACCTCCCAAACGGGAGGTGTGAGGTGGACCAGGGGAAGGGGTCAAATAGAAATTTTGCTTCATGAACTCCTACTTGGCAAAAAACACTTGGGATTGTAATCTCTGGCTACTCCTGGTTTACACAAACCTCCCCTGACCCTCGTTACAACAGTGGGGCCTCCGTCATTAATTTTAGCAAGATGTCCAATATAAAGCTCGTCAAAATGAATTAAGAAATTGCTGTTAGTGAGAGCGAACTTTCAATTCGTGACAAGTGACATAACTGGAAATTCACCTCCTATTTTTACCTTGACACGACACCACAATTTACCACACTATTATTTACTGTATTTAAAGCTCCCTGTCAAAGTTTTGCATTGTCAGACCTTACTCACGGATACAGGTTGGGAGGACCTGGATTTTAACTGTTTCCATGAGTTTCTACACCCTTTATATGCACAATGTTCAGTCCTGACATGACTCAGAATATCACTCCCAAATAGCTGCAGATAAGCACTGAAAAATTCCTTATCTAGATAATGGATTTCAACTCTTTTAGAATACTTAATTCAAATGAACACACAACACAGGAATGAAATTAAAAGATTTAAAGGAAATAATGCAGTTTGAGAATAAAAAGGAAGCTTTGTTCTTGCATCAGAATGTATTAGATCTTGCAATTTGCATATACAAATAATTCAGCCACATTCACCGGCATTAAAAACACAGCAAGATCAAATTATAAATGTAATAAAAGAAAATAATAATAGCTGAAACTGTATAATACATACATATATTATAAAGATTTGACAAATTAAATACATTTGAGTTATACAGGAAAGTTTCAAGAACTTTACATGAAAAATGGGACGAGGGAAACGAAAACATTTCAAAATACTGAACACGGGTGGTCAGGCTCATTTTAAAAGTTTAAAAAACTGATACATAAAAATAGCCTAAAAAACACTGCTAATTACAGTATGCATTCTTCATTAAGGCCCAATTCAGCCAAGCACTTAAGGGATTGCTTCAGGAACAGGGAACCCACGGCACTCCCACGGATTGTGGGATAAAGGGGTTGGAAAGCCAATGCTTAAATGCTGAGGTGAACTGGGACCTATCTGAACACATGAACAGTCAAGTCACACAGTGACCAGAACCACAGACAGATCAGAAGGCACACTTCCAATCCAACTCTTTTTGGCCTTTTAAAGTAATTCCATGCAACGTCAGGAGATTCCAAGGAAAATTCATATCCACCCAGACACACTCCCCAGAGATCCGGCTGCTGCAGGAGCAGACACGAGGACTGGGACGCTTCTGAAATCCGACAAAAATCTTTATGGAGCTAGAGTTGCGGATTTGGAAATGTATTTTAGGCATTTCTCTCTCCTCCTCGATCTCTGAATATAGCTACCAACTGAAATCCGAGTACCCACTGAGAATCTGGTGTTTCAGCTTAACTCCATCCTGCTCCTGGTTGTAACTGGACAGAGCTGCCTGTGCCCTTTAGTAAATCCCGTGGGAAGCTGGAGCTGTGCTGCAGCTCCCATTGCTGGGGGGCCTTGGGACCCCCACACCATCACACCCCAGCACTACTGCACTGAGAGTGACCTCGCGGGACAACTCACCCCAAGTTTTTACCTCAGGGACCCAAAAATCTGCCCAACACACCAATTATTATTCCCAGGCGGGCTGAACGGCCGGGAAGATCCTGACATCAGGATCTTAACGTGGGAATTCCTCTGCATGATTTTCCAACCTCTGGGAGGCTCCCCGTGCTATAAATGATCACACTGAACCTCCTTCCTCCAGCTGTAGCAGCTTCCAGACTGAATTTATTTTGGCTTTTTAAACTGGGATGGAATTCCAGCAGGAATGCAGCAGGAAGGTGACCTCACTCAGCTTTCCCTTTCATTACTCAACACTGTGGCTTGAGTGATCTTCTCATAGAGACTCACAACCAAGGTCTAGTCTTGAAACAATCTTATTTTTGAAGTGCATAATTTACTGTACAAATAAATACAGAAGTGCAGCGACGGGAAGACAAGAAGCAGCCAATGGCACTGTTGGAACAGGGGGCTCAGGGATTCCTAACCTGCCCCTTTTCCAGCCAGGATGGAGTGGAAGGGGAGGGATGGACGGACACCTTCCCACTCCCTTGCATTGCTACAAGGTGGAATGAGATTTGGGTGGGAAATGGGATAAAATAGTGCAAGAACAGCAGTGAAATGCTCAGTTTAAGCTGCTTGTTTTAAATAAGGCTTTTATGCTGCATCGCAAAAGCCCGACTGGACAAGACAGAACTATTGCATATTAATTATGTCATTAACTACAGATTCCCCTCCTTTGTGCTCATTAAGCCATAGATGCATTTGAAAGAGTGGCAAAGATGCAGTTTTTAATTATTCAACATTCGGCTGCCCTGTGATTTAGGGACTTTTTAACCTCCCAGCATATCCTGGCCAGGGCTAACATAAAGACTTTTACATTTTATTTCACCAATTCTGTTATCAGTAGTACTTTCATTAAAAATATATCTCTATACACAATCATATATCCCTTTGAGAAAGGAAATAACTTTTTTGATAACGTATATGGGAGGGTAAGAACTTGGAGGAGCTTTTGCTACAGCACTTAATGTTTCTGGCATTAAACTGTTAGGAAAATGTTTTTTCTAATTTTTACCAATGCTCTTAATTATTCTGTTGAGTCAAATCAAGGAATAAGAGTTCATCTCTTTCTCATTTTCAAGAAGTGGGAAATTATGCAGGTGTTTATAGAGAAGAGAAGCTTTAACTCCATTTCTAGCATTTCTCTTCAAGCAGACAAGTTCAGGTGCTGCAAAATATACTCTTCAAATAAGCAAAATATTCTAAAAATCACATTATTGCCTTTCTAAGTCGATCTAAGTGATATTTGGGAAAGAAACCAAAATAACTGGGCTTTCAATGTTCTGTTAATTCAAAAATTCAAAGCTGTATTTATCCTGATTCTATCTTATGGACAGTAAGACTCAAAACCAAACTGCCATCAACCTGCCATCTTAAAAACAGCCTTTAAAAATAAATATCTATTTTCATGCTTGAACAGAGGTTTATGGCCAAAAAATGTTTAAACATATGCACCACAGTTCGCTTTTTTTTTTACGATGAACTGTAAATCACCTGTCCAAAATGTCAAGAATAGGGAGATAAAATTATTGATAAATACTTCCAAGTGGGAAAATTCAAAGAAATAGAACCTCAAGAATTAATTTCCTGTTATTTAGAATAAAGATTTCTATCCCATCTTACAGTGCTATACAGTCTAGGAACATTATACTTTGCTTTAGAAGGTATTTATATTTAAGAAACAACTTTATACAGCAAATGCAACTTTTAGAGCAAACACAACGTAGTATTTACAGTGAAGTCAACAATCAAAATGACATGGAATAAATTAACATAATATACAACTATTTATACAGACAAATTAAAAAATAAGGCAGAGTTCTCATTTGAAATTAGCATAATCAGAAAATATGTCGATGAAGTCTTGTACCACTCTGTAGCAGAATTCATACTGTTCCTGAAAAACAAGAGAAAGGTGTCAAAGTGTGCTTTGGCTGCATTGTGTGATTACGTTGAGAAAATGTGACCTTTAAAATTCCCAGTGATAAATACGACGTGTTCTAACTGGGACCAGCAGCTGAGGACTGGTCTGATTTTTATTTATAAACTTATTATTTTAAATAAAAACAATAGCACCTCTTTCTTTTGTCAAACACTGGTGGCTGTCCTTGAGTTAAAATGGTTCTCTTTAAGCTTTGTAGGTGATGGTTCTTAAACTGAAGCCGTTCTTAGACCTGGCTTCTCATTTAAACCCAGCTGCTCACAGTCCTGGGCTGTTCCCAGGTCCCTCCTGAGCATTCCCCAGGGACAGTCAGGGAATCAGAACCCTGAAATGGCCTGGATTGGAAGGGACCACAACGCCCAGCCCATCCCACCCCCTGCCGTGGGCAGGGACACCTCCCACTATCCCAGGCTGCTCCAAGCCCTGTCCAGCCTGGCCTTGGACACTTCCAGGGATCCAGGGGCCGCCACAGCTTCTCTGGGCACCCTGTGCCAGGGCCTCCCGACCCTCACAGCCAGGAATTCCTTCCCAATATCCCATCTATCCCTGCCCTCTGGCAGTGGGAAGCCATTCATCCCTGCCTCAGCCTGACCATGGGTGATCCAATTTCCACTTCTTCAACCCCTTTCTTCCCATCGGCGGGATGGAGAAAACATCCACCTGGAAAAAGGGGGTTCAGATAATTGTTTCTACAGACATTTCGCGTTGCCGAATGGAAGCTGCTATGAAAATACAGAATAGCAGTATTTTTGTGTATTTTCAAGGTTTAGAAATGTCTCAAAAAGCTTTTGAGTGTTTGATTCAACAGGAAAAACATCTGGATCAAGCTCCACATAGCAGCTGCAGATGGCTTTAAGGAAAACTTTAAAGATTTTAAATAAGTCAGAGACATTTCCAGGGATGAGACTCCCTATCCCTGGAAGTGTCCAAGGCCAGGTTGGACGGGGTTTGGAGCACCCTGGGATAGTGGGAGGTGTCCCTGCCCATGGCAGGGGGTGGGATTGGATGGGATTTAAGATCCCTTCCGACCCAAACCATTCCATTATTCCAATTTATGCCCAGACATTTTAAGGTACAAAACAACAGCTGATAAACAGCTTGAAAGGCATTTTTTTAACATATTTAACCACCTGCAGCACTCAAAAAATTTTGGTTTAACAGCCTCAAGCGCCTAAAAGACAAAGAATATTTAGTCAAATTGTATTTTCAGCAATGCTCTAAAAACCCTGTAAAAACCACCAATTCCTGATAACACCTTGTTCACACGTGGCCATCAGACATCATTTCTGCCAACCTGCAACCAGCCCCCTTTGTTCTCCTCCCCCAGAAATATCTACAAACAGGTGTCCTTCCCAAAGGCCTGCCTGGTTAAATTCCATACCAGTGTTTGCACCATGTGTGGCCTTTGCAGTCTTAAGCTCTTCACAGCTTGAAACACATCCAGGAGCCCCTCAGCCTTCACTCTTTCCAGGATGTTGCTGAGTGCTATGAAGGTTCCTGTTCTCCCTGCTCCAGCACTGCAAGGAAAAACACGTTTGCTTGACATAAACTGGGATAAAAATGGGAAAGGAGGAATAATCGTGACGTAGAATAAGCGAATCCTACCGTTAGGTTGTTTAGGTACTTTTTCATGGTGGACAGATGTGAAGGCATTATTATTATTGCTATTGTTATTATTATTATTCCAAAGCAGTTTTATGGAAAATGTATCCAACTGCAGTGAATTTAATGATTCTTAGGATCAGAGAATCCCAAAATGGTTTGAGTTGGAAGGGACTTTCAAGACCATCCACTTCCAACCCCGTGCTGTGGGCAGGGACACCTTCCACCAGCCCAGGTTGTTCCCAGCCCCATCCAACACTTCCCTGGATGGGGCAGCCACAGGGATGGCTGGAAGCTGGCCAATGGTCCAGCAAAACCAGCTTATCTTGCACAGCGTGCCCAAGGGGAAAAGATTTAAAAGGTCAGGATTTAGAATGAAATAAATAATTTTTGAGGGCGATCAGAGACAAAACAAGGGGTTTTTATCTTGTTTTTAGGGTTCTGAAACCCTGCTAATCCTGTCCCTGTGTATGGTCAGCTTGACTTTGTCTTGACCAGAAAACAGAAAGAGCTTTATTAATTTAGAAAATTTAAAGTATTTTAAAAGCAGAGTATGATTTCTGAGTTAGGAAAGCCACAATACTAGTTTTACTGCTGTCTTTTTTCTTAATCAGTAGATGGAGCAGAAAAAGAGAAAAGACAAATTTAAAGACTGATAAGAACCCCACACTCTGAAAAATTGAAAAAAACCGGATGAAAAGCACCTTTGAAAAAGAGAAAAAAAAAAGTGCAATAAAAACGTACAAGTGGAAACCCACCCAAACCAAAATGTGAAAATCTGCCACAGAACAAATATATATTCCAAATATCATGTACCGAGTTCCTCTCAGCATGAATGGAAATACTGTTTTTTCTCTGCTCTCAAGGACAGGAGCACACTCTGCCTTCAGCTTAGATCAGGGCTCCGTTTTCTCCTCCTGACCGTTTCCAAAATCCAGCAGCACCTCCCCCTGGACAGGACATTTGAGCAGGGTGGTTTCCCCGCCCGACCCCAAGCTCCCAGAGCCACGAGGTGCCTCACCTGCAGTGCACAGTGATGGGGTGGTTCCCTGTCTGCTGCTGCTGCTTCTGCACGGCCGCAATCAGGTCGATCATCCCTTTCCCTTCCGCGGGAATCCCGATCTCCGGCCACCCGTGGAAGTGGAACTGCCGGACCAGCCTGCTTTGCTTCTCCTGGTTACTCTGTGAGCAGCAAAACACCTCTTTCAGCCACCTGTTACTTCCCAAATGGAAACACGCTGGTTGCCCTGAGCATCTGTAGCATAAATTTTGCACTGCTACAGTAGAGCGTTTGCAACCTGGACGTGATGATCTTAATTCCGACCTTAATATTCCGTGGTTCCGTACTGGCCCTGCACACCTGGCAGCTCTGTTTCTAAATGCCCCCTCCACTCTGATGATAACTCCCCCTCTCTAATTTTCCTTTTGATTTGCACAGCTATTTCCTGTGGGAAGGAATAAGGATACACTGAAAAGCTGTTCATCCTGAGTAACCAGAGGTGAAAACTTCCCTTATGCACCGGCCAAATCCAAAGTGCTGCTGGAAGAGCCCAAATCATGGACTCACCGTGGCACAGCGCTGCCTGCTACTTTGAAACTTCACAATTATTTGCCTTCTCTTGATGAGCAGCACAGTAAAAGCACACACAGGGTGCCCAGAGCAGCTGTGGCGCTGCCCCTGGATCCCTGGAAGTGTCCAAGGCCAGGTTGGACGGGGCTTGGAGCACCCTGGGATAGTGGGAGGTGTCCCTGCCCATGGCAGGGCGTGGGATGGGATGTTTTAAGGTCTCTTCCAACCCAAACCACTCTGCAATTCTATGAAAATCTTGAATCGAATTTTCCTTTCTAGATATGTGGGAGATGATAGAAAAATCTAGGGGATAACAGCAAAACCAAAACAGTTTAAAAAACCCCAAATCCACCCCTCATTTTGATCAACCCCCCGTTTTACTGCCCAGAATTTTCAGGGGCTTTAAGCAAAAATGTTTCCTATAAGCTTCCCCTTAATGCCAGATATTGATTAACCACATTTAGCTTTAGATAGAAATTCCAGAATTTTAGGTACATAACCATATTTTTAAATGCTTTCACATGGAAAAAAAAAAAACCCAAAAAAACCTGGAATGTTCAAGGATTACCTGGTGATATGTAACCAGGAAGTCCCTCACACTGATGGCATCCAAGAGGCTGTCACTCTTTATTTCCACCGTGATCTCTCCGTGAGTCACAGAGCCCTCCGATGGCCAGTACTGGCAGCATTTTTCCTGCAAAATCGGCAGAATTGCAAACATTCCTTGATTTTTTTTTCCCCTGTCACCTACATTGTCATGGATCTCTGATATAAGGAGTGACATCCAGCATAATAACTGTGTTTCAAACAGTTTGCATTGCAAGCACTAATAACTAGGAATACAGTAATAAAATATTTCTGTAATGTAAACCATTAAGATGTAAAGGGCTCAGGGGGCACAGAAGGCAAATATTGCTTTAAACCAGAGTAGAATAACAAATGTAACTCCTGAAAGCAAGGCAAATTTTGTTAAAAACCTCCTAAAACCACCAAGAAAAAGCATTTCACAGGACTACAACACCCCTCTTGCACCCAGCATCTTCAATCTGCAGCACAGGGCTCTCTCATTAATTAAAGATGTATTAGGACAGGCTCAGAATAAGCCACTGGAGCTTTTAGTGGCACAACAGGGGGGAAAGTTGATACAAAAGTTTGTCCAGATTTTCCCAAAGCCCTGTCCTATGTCAGGCATCCTTTAATGTGAACTGGAAGTTTCCAAAAACCGTAATATTCCACAGTTTTGTTGGGTTTTCTGACAAACCAAGCAAAAGCAGCAACACTGACCCGCACCAGATAGTGAAGCAAGCGCTCATTTTAGGAAAGGCAAATAAAAATAAAAATCTTGGATTGCTGGAATTTGTAGGCAGCCAATCTTTGCTTTAATCCCGAGGCTCGTGTTGTGCAGGGGTGAGGAGGACACGTACCTGCTCCCTCTCCTGGACCTCGGTGAGCATCACGATGGTGTGGCACTTCCACTCCCACACCATCCTCCAGAAGTCCTCCACCGTGTGTGGGAGGGGGCCCTGGGTGGCAATGAAATAATCCTTCTGGCGATATCCCTGCGGGAAGAGAGCGGGACCGCACCGTGAGGGGGACGCAGCTCCTGCTCACAGGGACATCCCGGCTCAGGTGGGGGCCTCTCCCAGGGGGTGAGAGGAAACGGCCTCTAATTGCAACCCAGGGGAGGCTGACGTTCAGTACGAGGGGAAGTTTCCCCACAGGAAGTGGTGGTGTTGCCCAGGGCAGCGGTGGAGTCCCCATCCCTGCAGGGATTTAACGTCCACGGGGATGTGGCACCTGGGGACGGGGGGCAGTGGTGGCCCGGGCTGTGCTGGTTGGACTGCATGGTCTGAGAGAGCGTCCTCAAGCTAAACAATTCTGTGGTTCTAAAAAACTCCCCCGAATTCACAATCCTGAGGTGTATTTTTACAGTCGTGGCTGCAGGGATGAGATTCTGCAGGAACAGGTAACAAAGGGATTTCACAACGAGGTTGTAACAGCAGCAGCTTTTCTGTAGAATTAACTCCTAACTCAAGTTTTATTTCACAGAGTCACAGAATGAGTGAGGTTGGAAAAGACCTCTGAGATCAGAGTCCAACCTATGACCCAGCACCACCAAGCCTTTCCTTATTTCCACATAAATGTGATTTTCACAGCTGCAGCATCCATAACCCTCAATCACTAACAGGGTTTCACTGCTTAAGGACATGATTAATTCTCACATTTAAATAAAAAAAGACACAATCCTGTGTTGCTCAGGTTCCAACAGGAAGCTGGGAAGAAAGTCTGGAATTAATCCAGGTCTGCCCAAGTTCACCTGGACTGTCCAACACTGTGACAGCCTTTCCCTGTGCTAAATACTGACTTTTCTGCTTCTCAGGAGAGCAAATATTTACACCTGTTAACCTGAACCAGATAATGGAACCACTGGATGCTGTGCAGCTGATTTGTTTCGCTGCCTGTTTGTCAGAATTTAACAAAAGGCTGAGTTTATAAATCTAACAATAAGGTTTAAATTACACAACGACTTAAGATGAAATTGAAAACACCAGATAAGAAATGCATTTGGAAACTGCCATAAAAAAAGCTCACGTTCTTTGCCAGCCAAGTTGATTGTGTCTCTTTAAAAAAAAACTTACCAGCCACAAAAAAAGTTATTTGATCTGAAAATAAAATGCATGAAAATGTTGAATACGTACATCTATGAAGGAAGCATTGATGTAGTCTGTGTACTCCTGCCCTCTTTTCATCGACAGGATCACTCGATTAAAATCATCTGAAAAATAAGAAGTCCAGTCTTACTTTTGAGTCCGGTCTTACTTTTGCCAACTGCACGTGGAAGAGTAAACCCCGCAAAAATCTTTTCTCTGAAATTTGCATTTTCAGGTGCCAACATTACAGTGCTGCTCAGTCCAGGCAAGGAGTCACACAGAAAATAGGTTGGTTTGAAAGGTGAAACTGCTGAGTTACTTGATTCAAAATCCCCCATTGCAACAGATTTTACCCTAAGTAAAACCCAATGCATTGAACTGTTTGCAGATGGGGAGCTGTGCTCTGGTCTGAGCCGGGCTGCTGCCAGCAGACAGATCCAGTGTGTGCCCACAGCAGCCTCTGGATAACCAGGGATTTCCAGCCCTTGTTTCCATAGACCAAAAGCCGGGCTCTTACAGGGGATGATCTGGATGACTCTGGCTTTCTTCATATTTGCTGGGAGATTGCCAGTCCTCATGTTCTCCTTCATGATCCGGACGTTTGTCAGCTTCTGTAAGGAACCACACACACACGAGGGTGAGAACTCACTGGGACAGCAGGGGGACCTGAAATCCCACCCATCCCACCCCTGCCCTGGGCAGGGACACCTCCCACTATCCCAGGGTACTCCAAGCCCCGTCCAGCCTGGCCTGGGACACTTCCAGGGATCCAGGGGCAGCCACAGCTTCTCTGGGAAATCCATTCCAGGGCCTCCCCACCCTCCCAGGGAACAATTCCTTCCCAATATCCCATCTAATCAAGCTTTTGCTAATGAAGTGACCAATATTCCTTATTATTTATCCAGTTTATGCTGACAGCATTCCCAGAACACAGAAGACAACCACTGCTCTTGCCTCAAAGATTTTGTTATCCTATCGATTAAACCCCCACAAGATTGTGCAAGAAAACACACCACCAGACTCCTGCTGGGCTGGGGCTTACCAAAAATTGATCAGTCACACAGCTGCATTTTAGCAATTATCTAATATAAATTCAACTGAAATTAAAATTAATTTACTTTTCAAACTGCAAGCAAATTTTTCAGCAGGTATTTGCCAGGCCCCACATTTCAGGAGCAGATCCGAATTCCAGCAAAATTTGCACTGCTGACAACAAACTATTGAAAAGAGACCCCCTACCCTCCCAAAAATCACTTTCAGCTCTGTAATTCTGTGTTCTATTTGCTTTCACACTGGTCACAACACAGCTCCACTCCCAGCTGCTGCAGGTGATGATCCTGGCCCATCCCAGGGCTTTCCACAATTCGTGGCACAAGGAAAAGCAGCTCTCTGCACCCTGCCCAGTGGACAGCAAAAACTTAGGAATTCTGGAAAAATAGATAACTTGATGTTTTCCTTTGCTTCCTTCCCTCAGACAGTCCAATACCATTGATTTTTGAACTTGCTGCTCTATCATCAAACTTATTTTTACATCACTTTCTTTTCCCAGTTCCCAGTTTCTGGTGAAATGAATCCTTTAAAGCAAAGAGAGAACTCCAGTTTAACACCCAGATGTCATGTAATACTGTAAACCTATATAGAAAATAAATATTTTAGCATAGCCAAAATCACAGAAAAGTTCTAACTATTCCCTCAGGGCACTAAAGTCATTTTAACAATGATCACACACAGCCAGCGTGGTTGTTTTCATCATCTGCGATTTCTCCAGCAAACAGAAATGCTTTTTGTTTTGGGATTTTTCTTCCTGAGAGTCTGGACATTCAGCAGAATCCCCGTGAATTCCTGCAATTCTCCCTGCTGTCAGTCACCACGGATTTAACAATCCCACTGAGATGCAAATTAGGAGCACCCAATCCAGTTTCCTCTTCCAGCGTTATCTGATCTGGCATCCAGCACCACAGTGAGAGAATCACTCCACTTTTCTTTTATAAACAAACAAAAAACATTTCGGGAAAGGCCCGTGGAAGGACACAGCTCTGAATGAGCATTTGGAGAACAAGATGTTCAGCAAGGCCCCATTCACAACCACAAAACAAAACAACTTGTTCCCTTGGATGCACCTTCAATGTTACATTTTTATCCTTTTGGCTTAAATCCCAGGAATCCTATGGTGAAGATTTCCACACTTACTTTGAACTCCTCTTCCAGGCCGATTTTGACCAGGTTTGGTGCCGCGCTGTGGGATGTCTGGAGGTGTTTTTCCAGGGATGACACATCCAGCTCCGTGTCACCGTAGAGGTAGTACTCGAGTAAGGCTTGGTAAATGAAGGAATATTGCATCTGGAGGGAACAGAGAGGCAGGTGAGGACACAGCAAAACAGGGGAGGGAAATTAGGAATTCTGGGATTTATCGATGTCATTTTAAATGGTTTTGGTTAGAGGGGACCTTAAATCCCATCCAGTGCCACCCCTGCCATGGGCAGGGACACCTCCCACTATCCCAGGGTGCTCCAAGCCCCGTCCAGCCTGGCCTTGGACACTTCCAGGGATCCAGGGGCAGCCACAGCTGCTCTGGGCACCCTGTGCCAGGGCCTCCCCACCCTCACCCCCACGAATTCCTTCCCAATATCCCATCCAACCCTGCCCTCTGGCAGTTTAAAACCACTGCCCCTTGTCTTCTCACCATTTGCTCTACAACCTACAAATTATTAAAATAATTAAAAAATTTTAAGCTAAACCAGAGTTTGCCTGTTATACCACTCACATTCTCTGAAATTCCACTCCCATGTGCATGGGGAAACCTGGAAAGGACTCCTAAAAAACATGTGTTTTACAGTGATCTTCACTGCCTTCCACGCCTTTATCTTCTGCCCCACGCCATCCTGCCACTGGGCTTTGTTCATTCTCCAATTAGAGAACCCCAGAATGGTCCAGGTTGGAAGGGACATTAACAGTTTCAACCTCAGGGACACCTTCCACTATCCCAGGTTGCTCCAGCCTGGTCTTACCCAGGTGTGCAACAGCACGGGACACACCGGGCTGGATACCAGCCCGGAAACACGGAAGCATTTCCTTCCTCGGCCACGCAAAGTTGCAATTTCAGGCAGCTCAAGTCCACTCACGTCAGTCTGAACCATCTGGGGCCGCTGGTTGCGGATCCTGGAGACAAACTCGAAGACGTCCACCCTGTGCTCGGCGTGCATCATGTCCATGATGGCATCGATGACGATGAAGGTGCCCGTGCGCCCCACGCCAGCGCTGGGGGAGGAACAGACACGCTGAGCCCCCCGCGGGGTTACCCAGGCTGCAGGGGTCCCCACAGCAGCCAACCTGTGCTCAGACTGGGCCCAAGGACTCACTGGGAAGCATCCCGTTTCGTGGAGCCATGGAATTGTTAAGGCTGGGAAAGTCGCTGTAGGTTAACGAGTCCGACCACTGCCAAGGCCACCGCTGCCCCTTGTCCCCAGGTGCCACGTCCGCAGGGTGTTAAATCCCTCCAGGGACGGGGACTCCACCCCTGTGGCCTGTGCCAATGCCTGGCCACCCTTTCAGTGAAGAAATTGTTCCTAATATCCAATCTAAACCTTCCCATTTTTCATTTTAATACTGCCAGCCAATAAAAACCCTAGGTTTTTAACATAAAAGATCAGCCCTTCCAGCTCAGGATCCATGACATCAGAATTATATTTTAAAAGACATTTGAAATTTTAAAAATCTGCTTGGCCATCTGTAATAACTCAAATTAAGATGAAATTTTAATTCTTTTTTCCCCTTAACTTTTAGTTCCATATTTCCCCAACACTGCCATCCCAAGACACGTTTTGTTTTTTCTACCCTTCGCAGCCACGAGAGGGAGCACCCCCATCAGAAATGGTAAAATTCCAGCGACTTTCAGCTCTTCCTTCCAGAGGAAAAGGGCATGGCATCCTGTGCGAGGCATTAGTAGCTCTCCTTTAACCTCTGGTCAGTTTACTTTGCTGGAATGGCCACAGACACCTCCAGGAACACGACAAAAACATCTCCCCCCAACCCCAGCGGGCTCAGGGACACAGAACAATTTTCAGCAGGGCAATATTAGGTTTTAAATAACACCAGAAAAAAATTACTGTACTTTTAACACAACTTATTTCCCATTCCACACGCACTTTTAACAGCAGTGAAACCAGAGCCCACAGGCCCCACTGCTCCAGGGGTGTGAAGGGACGATGGACACCCCCTGCCCTCTCCCTTCCGTTCATCCATGTCTGACCTCTGACACCACGAGGAGACCCCCTCACGTTCTACCCTCCTAATTCCCACTTCATGGAGATTTTCCCCCTCCTGACAGACCTGGAAGCCACCTCTGAGCAGGGCTCACCCACGGCCAGTCCACACTTGTCCTTCACTGCTCATTCCTGGGAGCTTCCGCGCCTGAGCCCCACCCTCAGCTTCCTCACTTCTCTTCCCTTTCCAGCCACGATCCCTTTCCACACATCCTTGTTCCCTCCCCGCGGTTCCCTGACTTCAGACCAGCTCTGGATTCCACCCCTGCAGGTTCCTGCTAAAGCTGGTGATTCACCAACCGGGACGTTTGCCTCGGAAGTTCCTGACTGTCTCCATCCCTAACCTGCTCTGTGGTATCCCTGGCTCAGCTGTTCCTCGAGGTACCTCTCTGCCCACTGAAAACTTCCAGAAACTTACGGAATAGAAACACTTATGGAATACAGGAATTGGCAGAAGATCCTGCCGCTCCCACTCTTTATTTTCACCTCTTTACTTCCAAATGCTGAATCAGTGTTTGATGAACTTCCCAGAGATTCCGCTGGAGCTGGTTTGGTCAGAATAGCCGGGCATTATTTTCCTAAAATCTCACTAAAAATGGATGGTTACTCACTACTGATGGGCTTCCCTTTCCTTTTTCCAACAATTCTATGCTGTCACATCCTGACCTCTGATGGAAATCAAGTGTCACCTCTCTCCTCTTTTCTTTCTGACCTTTCACGAGCCCCCAGCACTGACACAGCCTCACTGTGCTCTGCTGACCCTTCACTTTTAAATCTCTGCAAGTATTTATTACATTATTTTATATTTTCCTCTCTTGTGTCTTTACCTCTGCTGATGAAACCAAGCACAGCATTTCCTGCTGGTGCCAAATAAAGCTCAAGCCCAGAATGAGTCTCCACACACAGCAGAGGGCTATAAAAATATCGTGGGTTTCTCACCTGAGACAACTAAAAATCTACTTTTTCCATTTAAATGGTTTTCCTTCAAGTCTTTTTTTATGGCACCTGGGATAGAAGGTGAATCCCAGGAAGGCAAGGGCTGGATGGAAATTAAACAAGGACAAACATTCTCATTTTCAATAGCACACGTTTCCAGGGAGTATTTCTGGATGTCTGACACAAGGAAGGAAAAAAAGGGATAAACACAGGAATCTACAGTGTTTTATTCCTTGAAAACAAGACCCAGAGAGACAAAGCTGCTCTTCTTTTCTTTTTATTCTAACCTTGCTATGATAATTGCTCCTGAAAAGACACTTCTTGCTCACTTGTGAGCTTGCAGAGATTGCAATTCTCTTAAAACAGCTTTTAGTTTGGTTTTAGTTTCATTAAGACAAGATTCCAACAGTTTAGCACAAGCCTTTGACAGCAGGATGTGCCTGTGTGTGTGACCAGGAGTGGGAATATGTTCTGTATTGGTATGAAGCACATTTTTTAAATTGCAGCACTTAAGTTTCTTGAATGCAAGTCTTTCTTCCCAACTTTTGAGGCATTTAATGGCTAATTTACATAAGAAACTGCAATTTTACTGTGGGAGAAGTGGGGGATGAACTCCCAGAGCAGCACTGAGTGGCAAAGGTCACAGATTCCTATTACAAATCTCTTTTTCTGACAAAGAACATATTTATACCAAACAATGAGTATCACTCATGGATTTAAAAAAACCCCAACAAAACAACAAAACCACAACTTCTGCTTGAGTATTAAACTGTCAGCAAAGGCAAAGCTTTTGAAATTGTTTTTACCCTGGGCTTTCAAAAAGCTCAGCATATTACTACCCTTGGATATAAATATGTAAGTAAATATATCTATACATATAAATATATATATTTTAAAATACAATTATATAAAAATACATATATAAAATACATATAAATATATTTAAAAATATATATAATTATTAAAAATATATATAACTCCAGGCCAAGCAACAGGAATGGCCTGAGGAGCTCATACATACCTACAGTGAACCACAATTGGTCCAGCATGGGCAGGATTCAATGTTTTGACTTTTTTCAGGAATTTCAGCATCCCAATAGGTGTGAAAGGCACCCCAAAATCCGGCCAGCTGGTGAAGTGGAGCTGTGTGACGAGCCTTGGAGCTTTACATCCATCATGGAGCTGCAGGAACACCGAGACTCAGAGTCTGACACCCCATTTCTCATGCAAAGACCAATAAACAAACTGCCTTGGTTATTGATGGCTTTGTTCCCTGCAACACTCGGAGCCTGACTCGAGGATTAGGAGTTTACAGTGTAGGTAAAATACAAACACGGAGTGAAAATATCTCAGTAAAAATGAAAAATACTGAGTAAAAATATCATATATTATTAATGCTGCTTTGCAGTGGAATAATCCCAGGATAGGACTGCAAAGAAAAAGACAGACTTCCAAACAGCCATATCCAGACTCACTCGTTGATTTCTCCATTTCTCCCCAAAATAGGTCCTCAATCCACGAATCCCAGCAGATATTACACGGACAGACCCTGCCTAGGAGAGGCACCCCACCTTTCCCCATCTGCAAATTCGTTTCCTGAGTTTCTTCTGAGCAGATATCTGGCATGGTGTCGGTTCTCCCTCGGGATGAGAGCGCAAACCCACAGGAGCCCCCCGCCGCTCACCGCCTGGACGCAGAACTTGCGGACGGTGTAGTCCACCAGCACGATGCAATCCTCCACAGACACACGGATATTCCCGTAAGTCCAGCAGCCTTGGTCGGGCCAGTACTGGTGGCATTTTTCCTGCACACAAACACAGTGAGTTTTGTGACACTGGGTTTGCTTTCACTGCTGGGCACTCGGGGGGTTGCTTGAGAACAGCTGTCGGCGTGCAGAGCTCATGTGGCACAGCACAGCTCTAACACCCTGCTGCTGCTGCTGCTGCAAATGATGCAGAGAAGCTGAGAACAGCTTTCGAGTTGATTTTTAACCTACTCAGCCCCCCACAGCTTTTGTTGCAGTTTGGCAGCTTCCTCAGGGGTGTCCAGCTGTGGGGACCGTGATGTTTTCACTCCGTTTTCACTCCCTTTAGCTGCAGCCAGTGAGAAACTCAAAGCAGTGCTCATCTGGAGCCATGGGGAACATCCAGAGTTAGCAGTTCTGGCTGCTCACACTGGGAATGGGCTCTTATGGATGGGTTTTGCTGTTTGAGCTTCATCAAGCAGCAGTAAAACCGTGGGAAAATAAAGCACAGGTCCCTCCGTGCAGAGGCAAACAAGGAATGGGGGACAGGAAGGAACAGCAGCACCCTCACGATGAAGCAGCTTTAATTTCCCATTGCTTTGTGCATCAGAAATAATTTTGAAACCTAATACCCAGGAAAATGAGTGGCGTTTTTATCTTCATCCCTAACCAAACCCACCCACAGGTGCAGCTGGGATAAAACCACGGGAGCTTTCCTTTGGCTGTGGGCTGTGCAGGACACAACTGGTTGTCAGAACTTTCTCCTTGAGACCAACTGACATAAATTTATATTTTAGAAATGAAAACTATGTTTTTGAGCAGAAACTCAGCTGTGCTGACAGAGGCCAGGGCAGGAAGTGGTCACAAATGCACCCGGCCAGACCCCGAGCAGCCACAACAGCTTTTGGAGCACGTGGGGACGTCCCAGAGCAGACTGAAAGCTCTTTACCTCTTTTCTTTCCTTCAGGTTGGTTAACATGACAATAATGGCTGACTTCTGCTCCCATATCATCCTCCAGAAGTCATTGACTGTTTCTTGCTTTGGTCCTGCAGACAGAACAGAGCCGAGCTCAGGAGGGGGATGGAGATCCCAGAGCAGCCCAAGAGCCCTGCCCTGGGCACCCACCCACAGCTGGGTTTGCCACAGCCTGCACAGGTTTTGGTTATACCAAATAGATGTATTTATATATTAAATAAAACCCCCTCATATTTTCTTTTGCACAGTCATGCACCCAAACCTACATTTTTGGCAGAAATCTCCTGTCTTGAAATATCATTCATAAAATCACAGAAGGGTTTGGGCTGGAAGGGACGTTCAAGATCTTTCACTTTCAACCCCCTGCCGTGGGCAGGGACACCTCCCACTGTCCCAGGGTGCTCCAGCCTGGCCTTGGACACTTCCAGGGATCCAGGGGCAGCCACAGCTGCTCTGGGCACCCTGTGCCAGGGCCTTCCCAGCCTCCCAGGGAACAATTCCTTCCCAATATCCCACCTATCCCTGCCCTCTGGCAGTGGGAAGCCACTCCCTGTGTCCTGTCCCTCCATCCCTTGTCCCAAATCCCTCTCCAGCTCTCCTGGAGCCCCTTTAAGGCTCTGGAAGATTCTCTAACATATTCATTCTTAAATATTATTTAATCTTTTAACTGGACAATGGCAGGAGCAACATTTAGAATTCCTACTTTCCTTCTCCATGCCAAGGTCCACGTTAGCTGTGACCACAGCAAACTCAGAATGGATTATCAGGAGACATCAATTTGGGAGAAACAAAGAGGGTCTGGAGGGGGAAAAGGAGCCTCTGCTCAGAGCAGAATCTACAGGTCTAAAAGTAGTTGGTCACCTCACACACATTTCAAGGTCATTTCAACTGTGACCTCTAAATCCAACCTCACACTTGACCACCATCTGCAGCTGAAAATAACCTTTAAAACCTGTCTAAAATTAAATACACTCAGCCCTAAGCTGTGCAGAGCAGAGAAATGAGAACAAGTTACCTTGTGCTGCTATAAATTTATTCTTTTCTTTATAACCCTGCAGAAATAAATACCACAGCAGTTAAAGGATGAAAGGCCAATGTGTGCTAGCACAGAATTACTTACTCAATTCACAAAGTTTGCAGTTTGGCCAGCTGTGGGCAACTCTCAACTTACATCAATATATGATGCATTAATGTAGTCTGAAGGTGGGACTCCATCAAGCTGGGTCAAAATCACTCTGGAATGATCATCTGAAAAAAACCCAAGCACATTGGCAAGTTAATCAACCCAAAATATGTTATTTCCTTGCAAACAGGAGGCCTGGAAAAGCACAGAGTTCCCAAACCACTGCTAGAGACAGGTTGTGCACATACAACACATAAAGAGCATTTTTAATCAGTGAAATTGTTATTATCTGAATATTTTCAGCAAATGAACACTACTGGCAGCCTGCTCAATGCCAAAATTTTAAAAGAAAAAGGGAATGTCTTACATGGCAGGATGTTTGGATATCTGTTCTTCTCCCTGTTTTCTTCCTTATTTGCCATTTCAAAGGTTCCCTGCACATATCCAGGTGTTAATGACTGAAAAAAAAATATTCAGAAGTTAGAAAGTGTTAGAAAACAACTAATTCTTGACGGCACATGGCTTAGGGAAAATCTGCATTTTCCCACACTTCCTTGCATCCAACAGAGCTAAACATATTTCAACTTTTCCCCCCCTGATTCCTCTAGAACAGGCAACCCCATCCCGGCAGATTTCACTACAGAGAACGCGTTCAGCAGTTGGGGAAAGAGAATTTTTCCTTTTTTTTTCCCCCACCAGAGATCACAGTTATTTAGCAAATTGCTAAACTCTGAGCTGCTGCCTGGAGCTGCCATCTGCCGCGGTGCCTCCGAGCGCCGCGACCCAGCCGTGCCACTGCCTCTCCACAGCTCCTTACAGCAACCACGCTGGCTTCAGGCACAGAGACAGAGCTGGACCCTCAGTTCCTCACTGCTGAGGACATCAAATATCAAACACCCCGCTCAGGTCTGCAGGGGAGGGCCCAGCCCCGGCTGAAAAGGAGGAAGGGAGACTCAATCGCGGTTTTTTGACGCGGCGCGAGCACGAGTTGAGTTCTGCGAGTCAGCAGCAAGAGCTGAGAGTGCAGAAAAATTTAGTCAGCCTTCAAAAACACAAACAGTCGTGGAGAGCAATCACACAGGAGGAAAAAAACAGAGAAGAGGGTGAAGATGAAAGCAAAGAGATGCCCGAGGGGGAGCTTCTCCACGGCAGAAGCTGCTGAGATGCCACCACTGCAAATGGAACTGGATTTCATGAAGTCCCTTTTATTGAACTCCCAAAAACCCCCCATGTCAGTAGGCTGGATCCCACCGAGGCAAAATCCCAGCGGTTTGGGAATGCACAACCACCTTCTCCCACTGTTCCACCTCCCACTGCCCAGTTTGAGTCACACCGGGCAAAGGAAAAACGTGGTCAGCCAGGACAGAGCTTAAGGAACCATCCCTGCCTGGCTGGCAGAGAGCAGGGCTTGGAATTCCCCCTTGGAAACAGCAGTGGTGCTGCCAGGGTGACACAGGAGGAGAGGGGGGCGCGGGGAGCACTTCTCCTCCAGCACAGAGGAAACAGCAACATGCCTTTGTGGGTTGGGTTTGGTGGGGGTTTTACGGCACTGAAACCTGTGAATGCAAAAGAAACAAGAGAGAAGGTGAAGAGAGGGTTGAGAAAGAAAGCTGCTGTCAGCGGACTGCTTAGTTCTTTATTTGAACAAAGCTCATGGCTTTTAGTCAGCCCGTTTTGCTGGTTAAAATATATTTGTGATTTATAAAACACAGAAAAGAAATTTTTGTATAAAAAGAAATAGTGGAAGGTGTCCCTGCCCGTGGCAGGGGGCTAGAACTGGATGATTCTTAAGCTCCCTTCCAACCCAGACCATGAAATAATTCTCTCTTTAAACACAATTTCTTCAAAGTTAAAGCCAGGCACCAAAGTCTCAACAATCAATCACAGACGTTCTGCATTTTCCTGTAAAAATTGCATGAGGAGCAATTATCTTTGGCAAAACCATCTCTCCATCCCCTGCCAGGCCCTGGAGCCCTCCCAGGACGTTCCGTGTGCCCCTGTCCCACCCGCTGTGGAGGATGTGATTCATCCAGGATGCTCCTCACCACTTCCTCTCCATCACCCCCAAATCACGAGGAGCTGAGGAGTGCTGGTGGCACTGGGCCATCTGCTGCCACCGCCCTCTGACCTGGCCCCCCTTGGCAGGAACCCTAAAACCTCACTGAAGCTTCGAGGGGCCCAACCCACCCAAGACCAGCACATTTCCTCCTCTTCTATCACTGAATGAGCCACAGGAACGTCTTCATCGAGCAGGAGTTAAAATTTGAAAAGGAAATTCTTACAGGAAGCTTTTCAGTCATTAATTTGAAAATCAAGGCAATAAGCCACCCATCCCAAACTTCTAACTTCCAGCTTCAATTAAAGATGATTAACAGAGACAGGAAAGGAACAGTTTGAAGTTTTTTAATTGTTTTCTTTTTTCTCCTGTGAAGCAAGAACACACTCTTCTGGTGCCCAGTGTTCACAAAGGAATCACGTCACAAAAAATGAGGCAACCGAGAGCAGAAGGAGCCTCTGCTGTTCTGGTGAGAGTTCAAGGAGTGCCACGGACCTCCAGGGGTAATTCAGGTTTTAAGGACAAAAATCAAAGTGTGGAGAACACTATTAGGTACATAAATCTAAGAGAACTGTCCTCAAAAATCTTTTCTGCCTGCTGGGTGTCTTCGTTTGTCAGTGTCTGGTTTCTTTTTACCAAAAAAAAAAAAAATCACTTGGGACCAAACTTCTCAGGCTGGTGTATGTGCTCACAGGATTCACCATTTTCAGCCTCCATCTGTTCCAAATTCCCACTGGAGCCCCCATATCTGCATTCCCAGAGCTGCCTGACCTCCCAGCAGGTTGGATCAGGCCGTGTGGAGCAAATGCTGCAGAGGGCAGAGATCCCTGGAGCATCCCCAGGGCGGGGCTGAGGCACAGAACCATGGAATGCTTTGGGGTGGAAGGGTTCATTAAAGCCCATCCCATCCCACCCCTGCCATGGGCAGGGACACCTCCCACTACCCCAGGTTGCTCCAACCTGGCCTTGGACGCTTCCAGGGATCCAGGGGCAGCCACAGCTTCTCTGGGCACCCCGTGCCCAGCACAGCCCAGCGGCTCCCACCCAAAGGCTTGTGCCACGTGGAAAGCTTTGGAGCCATCCAAACCCTGCAGGATTTGGCAGCTCTGGCTGCTTGGGGCAGGTACAGGAGTCACCTCAGCCGGTGTGAGGATGGAGCTGAGTGCAGGGGGATGTGGGTGCTGGGGATGCTCTCAAGGAGAGGGCAGCACAGGGATGTCTGTGCTGAAGGGTCTGCATTTATCAGCCCCTTTCCTGCCAGTGCTGCATGACAAAACTTCTGTGCCAGCTCTCCTGCTTTCTGCTGCAACATCCATCACCCTGATTTCCAGCTGCCTTTCCACCCTCCTTCCCCTCTCAGCCTTGAGCAAACAGCCCATACATCCACACAAGCAGCCACAGGAAAGAAACACATCAAGCATCCAGACTTCATCACCACCAACCCCACCACTGCTCATTTATGGGGACCAAACCCCAAATTTTTCGGGTGCAGACAGAATCCCCCACGCTCACAGCACAGGGTAGAAAATTATCAAAGCAAAGAGGGGTTTAAAAATTAAAATAGATGGTTTGTTTCACTGTGAGTCACAGAACAAATTAATCAGGAGAGTCAGAATTCACCAGTGCACACCTTGTCAGGCTGGTTCTCACATTCATTTTGTCAGCTTTGATAAGGACTTCCACAATGCTTCCTCTCTGATAAGGCAAAATTCTGTGGTTTAAATATATCATCAAACAAATTGCAGTTATAAATATGCTCCCAATTAAGAAGGTAACTCAACAGCCTGTCTAATCAACACATGCATTGGCTCTCACAAATCCAGGCCTGACATTTTAGCTCCTGCTTTGCTTCTGCTGTGGAGGGAAGTGAAAAGAAGTAATAAGAAGTCTGGGAAACGCCCCAAATGCAGATATGTGAGAGCAGACTTGTGTTTCTCCATAGGAGCTCTCACCACAGAGCCCAGGCACAGCTCAGCCTTAAGCCACACTCAGGCTCTGGGCAGAAAATACTGACCAAGGCCAACCTTGAAAGGAAAACCCTGAAAGCTGAGATACTTCATAGAAACTCTGTGCTAGGGCACAGGAGCTGCAAAGGGGGAAGTGATGGGATGATAACAAAGAGGAAAAAGTCAAATTATCAGGAAAAAAGAAGTCAACCCTCACCAGGGCAATATTAAAGCCACGCTGTGTCCTCTCCTCTCAGCACTTCCCACAGAGGTGAAACACTCAGGCCCTACCAAAACCTTTCCACCACCATCAAGAAAATCAGTGCTAAAGAGATTTATGTTCAATGTTCCTCTCCTCCAGCTTCGGGCAAACACTAAAGACCTTCTTTAAATGTTAGCAAGGGGCAAACAGTCCATGCAATACCAATTTAGCATCATACAGCAGATAACATTCCAGATTTTGTCCAGATGAAGGGACCCCACACAGACAGAGCCCGTAGGGACGGTACCAATCGTGCACCAAACACAAGAATTATCAACAGTTGCAGATATTTTGGTTTTCCCCCCATTTCTGGCCACCCAACTGCGCACTCCACGTGTGAGAACTCACATTGAACTCCTCCCGGAAGAGCTTCCCTTCGTCTGCCGAGCGTATCCGGATTTCCTCCTCCAGATTTTCCACTGGAATAGGGAAATACTTCTTTGGGCCCGAGGGAGACCTGCTGAGCAGCATGACCCGTTGCTGTTCTGTCAGGACAAGGGCAGCACGTGTTAAAGACATTCCAGAGCAAGATATTTCCAACTACCAATTAATCTTCATGCTGGGAGATGCCCAAACTTCTCACATGAGACTTCACTTGGTGATAAAGCTGATTTAGGGGAAATAAAACCCCAAATCATAGGCCAAGTGGTTGCTTTGAGAACTTAATAATATCAAGAAGAACCACTAGTGGTGAAAGGAATGATTTCTGTATTTACACTGGATTAAAATGTGGCCAAGTTTTATTTGGAAAAGGAGAAGGTTCTTTCTGCTGAGAGCAGGGACAGCTGTTGGCATCCATTAGGAAAGAGATGCTGTGAGATTATTGCATGTGAAGGGGAAATAATAATAATAACAATAACAAGAATAATAAAAACCTATTTTTAACTTGGCAGCCGACAGAAGCTGTGCCCCAAGTGCTGCTGCTGCCCCTGTGCACAAGCACCAGCCCAGCAGGAAGCTGTGGGGTTTATTTAGTTTTGACTTTCCCTCTGACTGCCACCCTCTTTAACTCACTCATCACTTCACACGCAGCCAAGTGGAACTGGCAAACCCCACAGACTGGTTATTTTTTATCTTTAATGTTGTCATTTTTCTCTTGGTTGTGGCTAAAGTAACTTGCACAGCCCCTCCAGGTTTGTTGGGTTTGGGCTGGGCCCCACAGAGGATTCAGCCTGGGGCTCCCCACGTGTGGAAATAAACCCAGCACAACTAAAACTCCTGGAAAACATTTTTAACTGCTCCGAGTGTTTTATTTTAGTGCTTCTGGCTTGTAAAACTGCCCTGTCTCAGCCTCCTGCTTGTTTCTCTTCACGTTCAGAACCAGCAGTATATTCACAAGGAGTTAAGGGCTTTCCCCCCCCCATTTTAAGAAGAAATACTGCAATTCTTTCTCTTAATACAAAGACCACAGTGTCAGAGACCTGCATCTCTGCTGGCATCCTGGGAAAACACCTCTAAAGAGCCCAGGGAAGTTTTACAAAGAAACATTTGCCGTATCACGACTGAAAGTGAAAATTATTTACAACCAACAACTGAAAGTTAAAATAAAAAATAGGCATGCTTAAATCTGGATCTCTATTCCAAGGTCAAGTTGGAATGGGTCAGCCTGGTCCAGTGGAAGGTGCCCATGGCAAGGGGTTGGAACTGGATGAGCTTTAAGGTCCCTTTCAACCCAAACCATCACGATTGTATTTTTTTAAACTCTTTTCCCTTAATAACAACCCTGGAATTTATATTATAAACAAAAGCAAACACGAGTGAGTAATTCCTGATGAGACAACAGGGTGCACACAAACAAAACTGCCACTTGGAAAGCAAGCCTCTCCATACCTTGTTCTTCCAAGATCCCATTTGGCATCTTCTTGTCTCCGGAGTTCACCACGGCCTTCCTGTGTCTCCGGAACCTGGAACACAGACCCCACGTTAGCCTGGCCAGCTCCGGGGGGAGCAAAGCAGCCAGCAGCCTTTCCCCACAGCGCTTCTGAACCAACCATGTAATTCTGGAGAAGCTCTTTCTGTTCATGTTGGCAGGGAGAGCAGCGCGGGCGCAGCCCCGGCCGCCGAGGCTCGGCCTCCCCTTTTTGCTTCCGTGTGAGGTCACGGCGGACGGGGCCGAGCCACCGCAGGGCCCCACACACACCCACCTGAAAAAATACCCCACCAACACCACGAAAATGATGATGACCAGCACCAGGATCAGCAGGGAAGTCAGCAGCTCCTTGTGCAAGTTGTTCTCCTCGGTGGAGTCTGGGGATGGAGCGCAAGAAACGTGGAATATTAGACACGGATTGCCTCACCTGGCACAAAGACGGTGCTTAGAGCCTCAAACATTCTGTGCAATCATCTGCCTCTACTTGCTAAAAACATCTAAATTACTTCACGTAAGCAAAGCTCAAACTGAAAGTTCAATTTGGTTTTTAGCTTTTCTAATTTTCTTTTCCCCTTGCAAAAGCACAACCAAACTACCTGCTGCTGAGAAAATCAAGGATTGTTTTTTCTTTTTTTTTTGGAATGGCTGGCTAAGCAAAGAATTGACCTGCAGTCAGAGAAAGTTGAACAGGTACTAAGCTGAATTTGAAGCCTATTAAAAGGTTTGCTGCAGTGCCCTTACACACATCAGCTGTTTCTCAACCAGAGAAAAATCACCCAAGAATGCCACCTTTCACGTAGATTTTATTCACTTTTATTCTATATAAATATAGGAACAAGTAGGAATGATGACATTTTTAACAAATGCTCAGAATGGAGACTAAAAAACATCTTTGTTATATCTGGTATAAACTCTGAGTCTTGCCCTTCTGTTCACAGTGTTTTATGTATGGGACTCTTCACCTTTCACTTTCATTATGCTTCTGTAACCTTTTAGTTCTACTGAATAATTCAATATGGAACAGATTAAAATCATTAAAAACCCAGCATGTTTTATTTAAGGAAGCAAAACTCTCAGCCTGAACCTTCAGCAAGCAAAACACAACCCTGCAACAACTATGCTAAAATTAAGGCAATTTCTGCCGCTGGTATGTTGGGGTTTTTTCCTTTTAAATTACATTTACACACTTCTAATGTGTTTTTTTAACATTCCTACAGTGGTCTTGGAGAACTGACAGATGGAAGGGTTAGATGGGATATTGGGAAGGAATTCCTGGCTGTGAGGGTGGGGAGGCCCTGGCACAGGGTGCCCAGGGAAGCTGTGGCTGCCCCTGGATCCCTGGAAGTGTCCAAGGCCAGGCTGGACAGGGCTTGGAGCACCCTGGGATGGTGGGAGGTGTCCCTGCCCATGGCAGGGGTGGAATGGGATGAGCTTTAAGGTCCTTTCCAACCCAAACCATTCTGGGATTCAATAAAATATTTAGGAGTACATAAAACCTGCAATAATTCAGGAAGGAGTCATATGGATCAACCAACTACCCAGAAGGGATGGCTGCAAAACCAGCTGAGTGGTGGATTGTTTTCTTGGGAGCAGCTGGAAACTCTCTGGATGCTCAAAGCAGGGTATGAGGGCATGGGAAAAAATTCCTTTGGAGGAAAGAAGTCAGCACCATACTCCAAGGAAAGGGAAGGCAATAAAATGCATGAGGGATGACATTTAAGTGGTGTATAAAGATAAAAGTGACAGGCATGACAAAATTGTAATCAGAAGCCATGACTTGGCAGGGTTTCAGGAAATCACTCTTGGAAGGAGTGTCTGGATGGAGATGAATCACCAGCTGAACACTTTCTGTGTGGTGTTTTGCAACTCCGTCTGGAAACCGAGGGCTGACAGAGAAACAAACAACAAAAAACCCTATTTTTGTCCCTCACGGACAAAATGAAGCCACCTCAGCCCACTTCCCCAATTTCAGCCTCAGTGTCTGGGAAACCTGCAGGATTTGGGGGGTTTGTGTTGGTTCTCTTCGGCTCTGTGACAAGACCCACGGCACGAGGGGGGGGAAGCAACAAGTCTGCCTCACGAGGGAATTAAAATTTCCCTCAGTCCATTACACAAGACAAAAATCACCCCTCTCTTCCCTCCACGGAACTGATGCGTCTCACAGCCCGATTTCAGGGTGTTTTTGGAGAACTGATTCCCAGACAAACACTGGAAGCTCAATCCAAGCCAGGAGGAGCTGAACCTTCTGCCAAATTACTGCTCCCATTTCTTTGGTCAAGGACAGAGCACCCCTGCCATGACGGCTGTGGTTCTCTGCCCCAAGATCTCACCTCTCCTCCTACCATTACACAAGGAAATTAGGTCAAAATCCACAAAAAGTCCCTTTTTCCTTGTCCATGGGCACATTTGTTCCCAAAGCCTTGCAGCTGCTCACCAGTGGCTTCACCCCTGCAGGGTCTGTGAGTAAGGCACAGTGTGCTTTCATTTTTTATCTGTATTTTCTTTAATATCTGCGTCAGTGAATTGGTAAGTGTAGCCCAAAAATTGCATGAGAAAGTTACAACTGAGCTTAGGCCAGAGGCTGAAAGATCTCTGACCAACAGAAGTCCCCAGGCCAAGTGGGGATTTTAAGGGGAGACTGAAACAAAGACCTGAAATAGTTTTTTTAATCAGTATTATTTCAAAAATTTATAACTAAAACGTCGGAGTAAACGGATGCAGGAGAGGCAAATCCTCCAAAGCAGGGAAGCTTTTCCACTGCTCCCATTCCAAGAGTCGTGGCCCAAACCCACTGGGATTTCTGTCAGAGATCATCCCAAGGGTATTTTTTTGAGGTATAATGAAATAGTGACCTTGGCAAGAGAGGGGGATTATCACCAGGAGGGCACTGGCAGCCCCTTGTGCTTCCCCTGGCACCCACCAAGGCTGACTCACAGATCCCCCCTGCCTTCATTCCTGGTGCTGCTGACCCATGGCTCTTTCTGGAAGTGCATCACCCTTTCCTCCAGGGTTAGGGTGGTCCCGCTTTCCAAACAAAGGGAAAAGGGAATTCACAGCAGTGTGTGCACACCAGGAACTGCCCTGTGATCAATCCCCCCATCCACACTCCTTCCCAAACTCTGCTTTTCTTCATCCTTGGATCAGTTCCTTTGCATTTTTGGGTAAAATGGTCCCCGAATAAAAGTGTGATTAAAACACTTTAGGGCAAGGTGTGTGGTTTGCCCTAACCGTGAAATTACTCTGCTGAGTGACACAGAACTGACAAAATCTTGTTTATCTGAGCACGGGAGAAATCCCACAACAACCAACCCTATTTACACACAGGTCTGACCTTCTCTTAAAAAAACAGAGCTATCACAAACAAATGTCAATTAAGGGATATCACAAAAACCACACTAAGCCCTCTCAGGCTGTTTTTGGAAGAGAAAACCCCAACCCTGCCATGCCTTGGCTGCAGGAAGGAAGCAGCTGATGTGCAGCTGATAACCAGGAGATTTGCTTGGTACATGTGAAGCACAAACCCAAGTGAGGAAAAAGTATTAAATAAAGGAAGGGCAAAGGAAAAAAAGACAGGTAGGGGAGGGAAACCAGCACCCCGAGCCAGCAAAACAGGGCAAGCAGCAGTAAATGCAAGAACAGTCTGTGTTTAACACCTCAGAGCTGAATCCCACTCAGCCACAGCCAGCACAGCCCACCTGCCACTGCAGTCACAGAATCACTGAGCAGTCTGGGCTGGAAGGGACCTTTAAATGTCACCAGTCCAACCCCCAGTCGAAAAACACCTATTTCTGAAGTTCTGCTTTTCAAACTAGTTCTTGGAATTGAGCATCTACCAGCAAAGCAGCCCTCTGGCATTTAAATACCAAGTAAAATGAGCCAGATTCCCTCTTCAAAACTCAGTTTTCTGATACTGCCTCATTTTTTCCATGAAACAAGAACCACGAGTCTCACAAGGAAGTCCCACCTCTGGGTTCCATTCTGGCTATTACAGATTCACAGAATGGTTTGGGTTGCAAGGAACCTTCAAGACCATTTACTTTCAGCCCCCTGCCATGGCAGGGACACCTCCCACTATCCCAGGGTGCTCCAACCTGGCCTTGGACACCTCCAGGGATCCAGGGAGGGCCTGTGCCCTGTGCCAGGGCCTCCCCACCCTCCCAGGGAACAATTCCTTCCCAGTATCCCACCCAACTCTGCCCTCTGGCAGTGGGAAGCCATTCCCTGTGTCCTGTCCCTCCATCCCTTGTCCCAAGTCCCTCTCCAGCTCTCCTGGAGCCCCTTTAGGCACTGGAAGGCCACAAATAGGTCACCCCAAAGCCTTCTCTTCTGCAGGCTGAACAATCCCAACTCTCCCAGCCTTTCCTCACGGCAGAGCAACACCCAAAACTGCCCCATTTCCTTCCTTTCAACCTCCAACTCCTCTGATCAATTCCTTCCCTCTGCACGTTCCTACATGGTGGAAAGGAATTGTAAATATTCAAAGGCACAAACCCCATGAACACTCATGGAGTAAATACCAGTGGAATGTAAACATTTGGAAAGGTATTTAAAGGTTTACAACTGCAGCTCCCAGGCTGCTTTCACATTTCAGCTACTTAACAAGTAAAAATACAACAGGAAGTAAAACAATCCTGACTATGATTAATGCTGGAGAACTTACTAATATTTGAGTTACCAGGAGTTATGGATAATGTCATGAATAAACAGTCTGTAACATGGATCTGAGAGCATGAAGTTGTATCTACTGGAAATACACATTTATTTATGCAAATCCAAGTAAATATTGGCTTGGAAGTCGGAACTAGATCACCCTTAAGATCCCTTCCAACCCAAACCACTCTGTGGTTCTATGGTTTGGATTTATTTAATACAGTTGAATAATTGGGTAAATATCAGGGCAGCCTTCCAGTAAATGGCAGTGCAATAAACCCCAGAATATTTTCATTTTCTGAAAGGAGAATTTCAAGGCAGCAATTTCATGGTAGCAATTTCATGGTGCTCTTGTAGGAAGCAAAATGGCAGCAGTGCTAAAAATCAACCCATCCAGACAAGGTAACCATGTTTAAAATAAGAATAAAGCTGACATTTTAATTCAGCAGATCTTTGAAAAAATCAAGCCAGCTAAAATAATGACATGAAATAATTTATAGCTGTTCCTTTCAGAATCAAAAGCGTCTTATCTTTTGGGATCACTCATCAAATTAGCATGCAAAAGGAGAGCTGGATTTTTTTTTTTTTTTTAGGATCGTTTTGTTTTTTCCATAGTCTTTTAAATGGGAGTTTTCTTTATACTTCAATCAAAAATCTTTATTTTTGTATTAGAAATACCGTATGAGTTCAATGGCTATCAAATTTTTTAGATAATCCTATTAGCTTGGAACTTTTTCTGCAGCACTGTATTTTCAGTGTGCACCTACCTGTCTGTCAGACAAAGCCCCTCCTCACTGCACAGCAATGAAGGCTTTGATATTTAGGAAAAACCGTTTAGTCACACTAATCATTTCTCAATCATATCACTGAAATTAAGATTTAATTAAAGTATGCATGATTAGATTACTTTTATCCATATTATCACACTTAAATTCAACACAATTTCCAATTAAGCTTTGAAGATGAACAGCATTGATGGCAAAACTCCCTTTGTACTCATGTTGTTAAAATTCTGGGAAGTGGTACAACCAACAAGTCACTTCCCTTTCTCAATTCCCATATTTTTACATATTCAGACCAATAGCAGTAACTTCTTCTCCCACTGCTCCAGGTGCCAGACAGGAAGCAGAGCCCGACAGCTACTTGACAATACTTCAGCAAACCAATTAATTAGCAACTTTACACTTAGCGAGATCTTCATTTCTATTAATAATTGGATTATTTTTGAAGGCACTAAGCAAAGCAACACTCAGATTGTCGTTGCTGATGGTGGAGCCCTTTGTTGCCCCAACCTTCACTTCCCCTTCGGAGCTCTGGGAGTGCCCAGGAAGAGCTGCACCCACCCTGCTCTCGATTCTGGAGAAGCCAAATGCCTCACACCTAAATTAGCATCGAATCTCAGACTGGTTTGGGTTGGAAAGAACCTCAGAGATTAATCCATCCCACCCTCCTGCTGTGGGCAGGGACACCTCCCACTACCCCAGGGTGCTCCAAGCCCCGTCCAGCCTGGCCTTGGACACTTCCAGGGATCCAGGGGCAGCCACAGCTTCTCTGGGCACCCTGTGCCAGGGCCTCACTATCCTCAATTCCTTCCCAATATCCCATCTAAATCTCCCCTCTTTCCATTTAAATTACTACAGCTAAGAACCAAAACAATCCAAGGGGCCCTTGGCCAAGGCTGGCATTTGATTCTTGCCTGGCTCTCCTTCCATAGGGGTGGAAAGTTCACAGGCAGATTAAAAGCAAATAAAGCACAAACCCAGCCTTCCAGAAAACCCTGGCTGTCAACAGCAGTCACCTGAACACTTATCAAGATTTCCCCATGCTGTTTATATGGAACAGCAGCAGCTTTATCTCCCTGGTTTGGGTTGGAAGGGATCTCAAAGCTCATCCCATTCCACCCCTGCCATGGGCAGGGACACCTCCCACTATCCCAGGTTGCTCCAAGCCCTGTCCAACCCGGCCTTGGACACTTCCTCAAATGCCCCTTATTTCCCTTGAAATATTTCCCTTCCGCTCCTCAGGGCTGTGGTGGGTTAGGATATGCTTGTAGGAGGGCTTGAAGAGGAAGAAATTCTGAAAATGAGAAAATGAGGATGAAATGAAGGTGAATAAAAGATGCTGGGGTGGACCAGTGAGTAGGAGATGGCTCTCAGCAATTAAACATTAAAAAACTCTCTCCTATGTTTCACCTGACACAACCTCTCACAGGACACCTGCACTTCACCCACCTCCTCAAGTCTTGCTTTGGGCAGCTCAACCATTAGAAAACTCATGTAAAGTCTGCAGTTCCTCCTGGTGTTTAAATGTGTTCATCCTGTTGTTTGATTGAGAATTTACTGAATATTATCTGTGCCCATCATGCTGGAGACCCTGCACCTCCATCTCTCCCAAACCTCTCCCGTGCTTTTCCCACACCCAGGAAAGAGAAAGTGAAACATCAGCACCAGTCACATGGGGACCAAACACAGAGGGCACCTGGCACCATTAGAAGTGTGTTAGTGGGGTCAAAGTCCTGGAAAAATATCCTGGACTGCGTCACCAGGGACAGCTCACTGGAATTCCCTTTCCATGCCCACTGCCATCCCCACGAGTGATGTCCTTACTGGTTGTTGTGGTTGGTTTTGGCAGTTCGGTTCCATTGGGTGGCAGAGCTTGTGCAAAGAGAAAACTAACACAGAGCAGCAGGAGGGAGCAGGGATGTTCCATCCTGGACCTGGAAAAAAAAAAATAACAAAAAAGATAAATTTTCAGGTCAAATTAATATTATGGGGTTTTTTTTTTTCCTTGTGTCAGAACGAAGCTAAAAGAAAAAGCAGTATTTGCTTGAAATTTACATTTATTTAAACCTTGGTTTATACTCTCCCAGCACCTTATCACTGAGTATAGATGCAGAAGGAAAAGGAAAATACCACTTGTGCACACTAAAAATTTATTAATTTGAATCCAAGAACAGAATGGTAACACTCAAAGACAACGGCAGAAATCAGGGCACAAAAGCTCCATCCATTACAAAAAAAGGCAGCTGAGGACACTGAGGCAATGAGCCTGGAAGTCATTCCCAGAGACAGGAAGAAAATTCGTAACACGAGGAAAAGTTTTTACCACCAAGCAGCCCAGTAACACCAGAAAGTTTGGAGTCCCTTTAAGACACCCTTTTCAGAGTTTCCTTATCCCACGTGATTCCCACAGCCATAGATAAGGTGCTCCATTAATTCCTTCCTTGGGAGAACGTGTGCCACAGCTGAGTCTGTTTTCCAAACACAGAATTTCAGGTTTTGTGAGACCAAAAAAGAATTTCCAATGTGCAAAAAGTTAGAGGAAAGGTGTGATGAGAACGTGCTGCTGCTCTGAGGACTCTTCATTCGGGGAAATTCATGGATATAGATAAATAAACTGCTCCAGAAATACTCCCATCCCTCTAAATCGAGCTGGAAAATAACTGCTGTTATTAATTTGCTGTCTATCTAGCCAGTCCCTCATGAACATATTAATTAGGAGAGCCTGCTCTCTCAGCCATGAGCCACTCGTGCTTGATTTAGAAATATTTGCACGCAGCCTTCACTTCCTGCCTTCCACAAGTGGCAGGATTTCTCCAGATGGTGGCTCTGCAGCCACTGCTAAAATTACAGCCATGGAAATCCTGCACACCAGAACTCCCTGGTTCACTCTCATACATTTAATAGCACCATTTCCACGGGGTATTACACAGTCCTGCCCAACGACACTCCAAAAAAAACCCAGGAACTTGGCAGTCATTAGAATGGCCATTAGAAAATCCGTCCTTTCCATGTAAAGTGGGATAATCCACCAGAAATAATCCCTGGATAAGCTCCAATATATAAAAATCTCCCATAACAACGACTTTCACGCCACGTTTTCGCCACTCTCACATCTGGTGCTCAGAAGTGAAGCATTCCCAGTTATTCCCAGCCTCTCCAACGCCTAGTCCTACACCCAGGAGTATATTCAAACTCAGCACACACCTGATATTCTTTGGATACACAGACGGGAAGCTCAATTATTTTTTTCTCTAATAAAATGAGTAAAAAAATAACAATAAAAATTATTATTAGCATCAAACCTCACTTTCTTAATTTTTTTTCCCCCAGTCCAGCTTCCTACTAATTTACTCAATAAATTTCTTCTCCTATTATTTATAATTTAAGCAGACTAAATGTTTTACTATCTAATCCCATTGTTGGGATTTTAAAATCCCCTTCTTGGGATGAGATAAGTCATTGTGTTTAACACCTCACTGCAAACTGGACCTGCATCATATTTAGCATTATATATAAACTTTCCAAATTAACAATTTATAATCTTATTAAATTTATAATTATAAAGCTCGGGACACAGAGCAGCAGTTAATGGAAACTGAAGGGAAAGGAAAGGAAGGAGGAGGGTTTGGAAATGTAGAATAAAGCCGGAAAAGAAAAAAGTGGGATCAAAAGGGAAGAGTTGCTGAATGCTGGGATGCTTCCCACCCTCAGCAAAGGCTGCTGAAATCCACTGGAATTTCAGGTAATCAATTCTGGCAGTGGCTGATTTTCCAAAGCAGAGCTGAGTTCGCTCCCTCATCCTGAAAATACATCCAGCTCCTTAAAAAAAACCCCACAGAATAATTGAAGCTGCTGGAAGGTGTCCAGGAGACCGGAAGGTGGAAGGAATATCAACGCCTCTCTCAAAATCCCTGTTATGGGGGTTTTCCAGATGCCAATTCCCTGCCAGACACCCTGAGCCTGTTCTTTCGGATGTGATAAAGTGGAGCTGGAACACACTTGGACGTCCCACAATTTATCAGAAAGAAACACAGCCGCAAAGATTATGCAAATTCTGAGATCTCATTTTTGGCCAAAGCCCTCTGCATTTCCACTTCCTAAAGAGAGGAGGAGGAAAATTCCAAGCAAATTCAGGAGCTGCAGCAGAGGCGGGTGCAAAGGACTGAGCTCAGCATGACCAAGCACTAAATATGACCAAGTACAGAATCATGGAATTGTTTTGGTTGGAGAAGACCTTTAAGTTCACCAAGTCCCACCCCAGCACTGCCAAGGCCACCACTGCCCCACATCCCCAAGTGCCACATCCACGTGGCTTTTCAATCCCTCCAGGGATGGGGACTCCACCATTGCCCTGGGCAGCCTGTTCAACCTTTCCATGAAGAAATTTTCTCTAATTTCCAATCTAAACCTTCCCTGGCACAGCTTGAGGCCATTTCCTCTCACCGTGTCCCTTCTCTTCAGACTGGGGTGGATGGTGAGGTGAGCAAGTTGCAATCCCATAAAAACACTGTGAGCTTTACTCTGTATTTGTATTTATGTCCTCCACATACAGGACTGCCACAAAATCATTTTCTGAACAAAGAAAACCCCCCACTGCTCCAGGCACAGCCGTGTTTTCCAGCCTCACAAAAGTTGTGATCCAGCCTGGTAAAAGGAGACGTGAAAAATAGTAACAACTCTCCAGGGAGAACAGGCAGGTAGGAAAATCAAGGCTGAACAAGGAAGGACAACCACGTGCTACAAAAGAAGCCTCTTGTTGATTCAAGTGGGAAGGAAAAGGTCCAGGGGGAGACGCACTGTGAGTATTACACAGCTCTGCTGTAGGGCAACTGCTGCCCCTCCTGGAAAAGAAACGGGAACTGCCTTTAGCACCACACAGAGATCCAGTGCATTTACCTACTGACATCCTACTGCATCCAGCCTTTATTCCCAGGATATGCACGGGTGGGCCCTCTTCTCCCAGGGAAATAGCAAGGGGGTGAAAGGACATAGCCTCAAGCTGTGCCAGAAGAGGCTCAGGCTGGACACCAGCAGGAATTTCCCCATGGAAAGGGTGGCCAGGCCTTGGCAGGGGCTGCCCAGGGAGGTTTGGAGTCCCCATCCCTGGAGGTGCCCAAGGAATTCCTGGACGTGGCACTCAGGGCTCTGGGCTGGGGACAAGGTGAGGATCACAGGCTGGACTCGACAATCCCAGAGGTCTTTTCCAACCTCAGTGATTCCATGACTCTATTCTAAATGGCCAGGGCACTTCAGGTTTAACTCCATGGAATTTTTTTTGTAGTTTATCACTACTCTGGGACACCTCCCACCATCCCTGATTGCTCCAGCCTGGCCTTGCACACTTCCAGGGATGGGGCAGCCACAGCTTCTCTGCCCAAGGAGGCAAAGCACCTGGAACGTAAATGCAATCCAAGAGGGATCAACTCAGGAATCAGGGCAGCCTGTGGCCTCTCAGGACTGCTCTTCCCGGGATCCGCCGCTCCTCGCACAGCACAAGGAGCTGTCACGTGGCCAGCCCAGCTCCCCAAAACGTGAATAAATGGCATTATTTCCAGGGATTAATGGATTACCACACATGGCTAATTTCTATTTTGGCCGCAGAACTGAATCCTCATCTGACCTGACAGCTCAAGAGTAAAACCTGGGCTTTGGGAAAACAGGCCAGCAAAACCTTCGGCGTGCCACGTGGCCGTGCTTCAGATCTGCATTCCTTTCCCTTCTTCCAAGGAATCTGATGCACCAGCTGATTCAGAGCAGGTTAAATGGGTACCCATCCCCTCTGTCCTCCTAAAGCAGGGACAAAGCACTGAAGCATCCCAGCTAACACAGAGGAGGGTGGAGAAACTGTCAGGATTTGGTTTTCCCCCTCAGGCTGTAGAATCCTGGAGCTCAGGTCACGCCCCAGACTCTCAGGGCTATCAAAGCAATATTTTCAAGGATAAGCACCATCCATTCAGAAAATAGAATTAAAAATGGGAGACACAAAGGCATTGTCACTGTAGGCTGGCAAAGGCGTTGGCACCTGGGGTGTTGGCCGCACCAAGAGCAAGTGCCCACCCCAAAAAATTGATAATTCAATAATAAAACAACAACAAAACCACCCAAAAGGGAATGAGGGGACACAGCCACCCTCTCTCCTTGCTCTGCCTCTTCTTTTGCTCTTCTGGCTTTTCACCCATAAACCCCAAAGCACTGTTGGTCCCTGCAAAGAACGGGTTGCCCAGAGCCGCTGTGGCTGTCCCTGGATCCCTGGAAGTGTCCAAGGCCAGGCTGGACGGGGCCTGGAGCAACCTGGGATAGTGGGAGGTGTCCCTGCCCTTGGTAGAGGGTTGGAAATAGCTGATTTTTATGTCCCTTCCAACTTCAATCATTCTGTGTCTCCATGAGAAGAGTCTCAAGCCCCAGGCCTGTGTTTCCAGCTGGCTGGGGTGCCCCTACCTGAGCAGTGGAGCCAGCGGCAGCTCCTGGCTGGAATCCCAGGAGCAGCTCTCACCTCCAGCTGGGCTGACGAGAGCTATTTTTGTTCTCCTCAAGCCTGGCTTCAGGAAAGCCAGGGACTGTGTCTCTGACCCTTCCCAGGTTATTGTTTAACTGGAATTGCTCTCGCATGACCTCATTTTTGGTTAGGGCTTTATTGCTCCATTATGTCATCAGGGCAAGCAATCATTACTGCAGCATTCCCGAGAAAGTTGTTCCTTTGAATTAAGTTTTTATAAAATCACTAGGAACAGAAGTGCTCCTTCCTTTTTTCCAAAGGAACAGGGGGAAAGCGGGAACTTGCATCAAGATGGAAACGTGGAATGGTTTGGATCGAAAGGAACCTGGAAGTTCATCTCATCCCACCCCCAGCCATGGGCAGGGACACCTTCCACTATCCCAGGTTGCTCCAAGCCCCGTCCAACTGGAGTTAAACACTTCATTCCTCGCATTTCCAAGGAAACTGAACCACCAAGAAGTGTCCAGTCCCACAGACCCCCAGGACCACACCCAGACCCTCCATCCCCATCCCCACCTTGGGCATCAAGCCTGGGGAGCAGCAGGACCTCAGGGTGCTGCCCTCAGCCCAGCAGGGACACCCCACCACTCCATGGGCCATCAGCTTTCCAGAATTCCTCTCCTTTGGGATCACCATTCCGTAATATCTGTTACTTGGAGGTATCCATTAAGCCCCAAATCAAATCTCCAGCAGTTTTGATCAAGTCCCATGTTTGAACCTGTTTTAACATTCAAGAGCTTTAAAAAAAACAAATATATCAAGTTTTCACTTTCTTATTTTTGAATCCTTGCAACTCTTCCTCAAGGACTCAGGATATCCTAAAATCCAGAGGAAAAAAAAAAAGCAATGGAGTTGAGATATTTGTGGAGATGTTTGTGCACAAGTTCAGTGCAGCCCAGCAAGAAACTCAGGAAGGGACCTCTCCATTTGGGAAATATTCCTCAAAATTCAGCCACACAGCAAGTCAGAGAACACTCTGTGATGAAAGTTAAATTTCACCAAAAAATCCATAATTTTTAAATGGGATTGTCCACAGCACACTCACTGCTGGGGTTACTGGACCTATAAAAACCAAGCAAGCTTTGTTTCCAACCTCTGCAGAAATAACAAGAGACTTTAAGGGATAAATATCTACTTTTTAGAACAATCTATAATAATCTATAATTTAATACATAACTGCCCACTAAATTATATCTGATGGTAAAATTTCCTTGTGTACTCTATATGAATACCCACAATAAAGATCATTTAAAAGAGATGGCAGCAATTAGATTAAAAAATTACAAATCAGAATAATCATTTACACGTAAGAGACTGAGCAAGGCAAAGTACCAATTAACTGAATAAAATCAATTTCCATTTGGAATAATCAAGCGTGATAGACTGTCTTACTTATTTAGTCACTTTGTGTCTAATTCAGGTGGACAAATTATTATATTTGCTTTGATTTCCATGTAAGAGGAGGTGAGCAGATGGAGCACAGAATATGCGTGTGGCAAAAATCTGCAGCAAACAGAAAAAAAATGCTGATTTTTGATGACAGTTGCTCAGGTGAGCAGAGCAGCATCCATGGCACACACATTCATGGATTACATACAGGATTTAGAGAGAAAATTCATGATCTGTTCAAAAAACTGATGTTTAAAGATCAGTGCCTGAGGACAGACTAGAATTAGCACTTTGGTAATACTCATTTTTAAATTCTACTGACCCAGTACAGCTGGTTCTACATGTCTTCCCCAGAATCATGCGTCTCCAAACCCAGCCTACCACAGAAAACATGAGTTCCAATCCATTTCCATTAGCAAGGCTGGGATCTCCTGGGAATATAAATCAGGGGTTGTCACCAGCAGATGAAGCACTGCCTTAACAGCTCTGCTCCAGCAGGATGAGCTGACAGTGGTGACACTGGGGGTGACATTCCACCCTTGCAAAGTGACATCTCCCACCTGACAAACCGTGGGGAATTTGTCCATCAATGGGATTCTACAAATGCACCCAGGACCTGATGGGCTGGGCCAGATGAATGGGTTGGAGCTTTCAAGGTCCCTTCCAACCCCGATTATTCCATGATCACCAGGAGGCAGCAGCGCTGAGTGTGACAGGGATCCCTTTCCTTCTATTTCCGTGTGTTCTCTGGCACCATCGCTCACCACTCAAAGCAGTTGTGCAGATATTCTATGGAATAAACTGAATTAAAAACAGGATTGGCTTAGATGTTTTTAAAACCAGGAACATTATGACCTCTGCAGCCTTAGTTTGGGAAAAATATACATTTCCTGCTCATCTATTACATCTATGGCTTATCTGCAACACCACAGATCTGGAAATGAAGGGGAAAAAAAAGGAGAGATTTCTTTTCCATGCCTGAGTGGCTCTCAGTGAAGCAAAGCAAAAGCTGGGAAGATATTGGGACGCCTTATCTAAAACTACACAGGTCAGACTCGGACTAGTCAGCTGTCAGATCAAAAAACCTCCCTCACAGAATCACTGAGGTTGGAAAAGCCCTCCAAGATTGAGTCCAACCATTCCCAGCACTGCCAAGGCCACCCCTGCCCCCGTCCCCAGGTGCCACATCCTCATGGATTTTAAATCCCTCCAGGGATGGGCACTCCACCCCTGCCCTGGGCAGTCTGTTCCAATGCTTGACAGACCTTTCCAAGAAGAAATTTTCCCAGTGTCCAACCTGCCCCTCCCCTGGCACAGCTTGAGGCCATTCCCTCTCCTGCTGTCCCTGTTCCCTGGAGCAGATCCCAACTCCCCCCTCACTGCCCCCTCCTGTCAGGGGCTTGTGCAGAGCCAGAAGGGCCCCCCTGAGCCTCCTTTGCTCCCCGCTGAGCCCCTTTCCCAGCTCCCTCCGCTGCTCCTGCTGCTCCAGCCCCTTCCCAGCCCCGTTCCCATCCCTGGACACGCTCCAGCCCCTCAGTGTCCTTTCTTTTTTGAGGGGTCCCAAACTGACCCCTGAATTCCAGATGTGGCCTCCCCAGTGTCCAGCACAGGGTGACCACGTTAGGAAAAGAGCACACACAAGAAAGGGAAAGAACTGCAACTTCAGAGAGAGAAAGATGAAAAATATTTTCAAATTCAAAGCTCTATTTCCATGCTGCAATGAAAAGTCAGGATGACTAATGCATTCTCTCACAGTTGTACATTTACCCTCAAACCCTTTTTAAAGAACTCTGTACCCAGTTTTTGCACTTTTCTGACCAACTTTTGCAGGGAACAACCTCTAAAACTCAGCAGGTGCATTTTTGAAGTGGTCAGATAGTTCCAAAGTCAACATACCAAGGACACTATTTCAGTATTTCTTACCTGATGTATAGAAAATCGTTTAAATATTCCCCAAAAAATAAATAAAATTCCTTCTGTTATAAAAACCAACCTCAAACACAAATAATTAGGTTAATTTTAAAAGTCCCCTAATCATACATTTTTTAAAGATTCATCTGTGCTGTGTCATGAACTGAGGCTTTAATCATTAAAGAGGGAGATAAAGTAACTCCTACCTAAAGTGAAGTGTAAAGTCCCATGATTTCAGTGTAATTAATTAAATGAGTCATGTTTTATTTAGGTGCTCACACAAGTGCAAGAAGATTAATTCTAAATAAAACCAATACAGCTGAAAAATGCTCAATAATACGGCGGAGGAAAAAACGGCCTTTTTGGAAAAAGGTCCTTGACAAGTCACCAAGGCCAATCCCTCACCACAGGCTGGATTTATCCCGTTCCTGACATGTCAGTCTGAAGTGTTCATCCAAATCCCCAGTTCTTCAGCATCCCTCAGCTCCATATTCCAGTCCTTTGCATCTTCTTTAATTCCTAATTTTTTCCATCTGTTTTAGAGTCAGCCCACTGCTCCTTCTCCCCCCACCTGGAAAGACAGATCCCAAACTCTTCCCATTTGAGCTTCCCACACTTGAAGACAGGCATGTCCCTTCAGCCACCTATTCTGTAATCTTCATTACAGCAGCAGTTTGTTCAGCCTCTCCCAGCAGATCTCTCCTAAATCCCAGTAATCCTCATTATTCCCTTCAGGTCTCTCAGCCCAAGGTCCTTCCCAAAGTCTGGGCACACACAAAGGTTTGATCCAGTCACTGTCTCACGGGTCCATTTATTTTGTGCCCTGGGAAGGCTCAGACAGGTCTTTTCCTTGGTTCTCCCATGCAGGGAAAGTACTTCAGCAACTCCCGCTGCAGCTGCTGGCTCCTGCTCCAGCCTTCCCAACTGTTCCACCTCTGCATCCCGCCCTCTCCACAACACTTCCCTAATTAGCCCTGATTGCTCTGAATGCCATTAACACCACACTTCCCATGCAGGCCAGTCGCAGACACAACACCCAGCACAGGCCACACACCTGGAATGTCCAGGGTCATTTTCCCAGTTAACAGCTGCTCTCAAAGCTGGGATTCCACCACATCCATCCTTTCCCAAGCATCGTCTCCAACACAGGGCAAAACCCCACTACAACACAGAATCATTTAGGGATCATTTAGGCTGGAAAAGACTTTTGAGGTCATCGAGTCCAAATGTGAACCCAGCACTGCCAAGTCCCCCTCACCTTCAGGTTCTGCTGTAATCCATACAGGAAAAAGCATGGCCTGACAGGACACATCACTCCCTACACACCTTTCCAGCAGCTTCCAGTAGGAATATTGAATTGTTTCAGTGATTTTGTGGAAACAGAATGAAGCTGTGAAAACTCCAGCTCCTCTTTGTCTCCTTTAACGACTGGATGTGGCACTCAGTGCTCTGTTCTGGTTGACAAGGTGGGCACTGGTCAAAGGCTGGACTCCATGATCATGGAGGTCTTTTCCAACCTCAGTGATTCCCAGAGTAGACCCAGACAGTGCCCTCTGCCTGCTCACACAACACCTCCTGCCCCTCCCAACCTCCCAACCCCAAAGCCAGGGATGGCTCCAGCCTGTTCTCAGATGGGAATTTCACCCAGGCCACGCAGTTGGAAAATACGCAACTCCATCTGAATGCCAATCCGTCCTTGTCTTGTCACAGCCCCACTGCCCATCCCTGCACCCACCTTACCCCCTGGCACTGGAGGTTTGGTTCCCTGCTCATCCCAGGCAGGGCAGGAGCCTTTCCCTCATCCCCTGCCGATGAAGACAGCTCATCCACCATTCTTCCACCTGTTCCTTCACCCACCTTCAGTGCTCACAGAGCGGGCCCTGCAGGAACATTCCCTCCAGGGACACAGAGGTCCAACCACGCTCAGCCACCTCGTGAAGGTGCAGCTGCAAGGGAGCAAACGACACCAACTCCACAAAACCAGAAGTCTTTTGAGAAACCACAACATTCACGAGAAGTTGATTCTTCCCTTTTCAGCCCCAGAGAGGTGATTTAATTCAGGTCTTGACTGCAATGCCCTCAGCCAGCAATCTGCAGCCCTGAGGGGAGAAGCTCCTCGCTGCAGTGACAACCTTGACCTGAAATGCCAGGTCTGAGCCCAAACCCCACTGCAGGACAGCTCCAGCCAGAGCACAACAGCCACAAACTGGGAAGCAGGACAGCAAATCCTGGAGCTGGATGCCACCATCCCTCCACCTGCTCCCATTCCAGTGTCCCACCCCTCTAACCTCACCTTGCCCACCATCCACGCTCGGTGTCACACGCCAGCCACCTGCAGGTGACTCTGCAGGCAGGTGCAATTCTCAGCCAGCTGCTTCCATGCAAAGCACAAAACCTGCTGCAAAAATATTCCTTGAGCTAAAGGATGCTTCTTGAGCTCCAGACAGAGCCGAATTAGTTGCCTGAAGTATTTAAATCGCACTTCTGCAGGTTCATCCAATAATCAATCCCCTGAGGTGAATCCCTGCTGTACGGCATTTCTGCAGGAAGAACCAACTCTTTTCAGTTTGTTGGGGTGTTTTTACTTCTGCCCTGCAGTTGGGCTTGGACTTATTCCCTTTTTTTCGGGCCGTTTCACCATTTCCTGGTCGCTGCCGTCGGGCTTGCGGCAGCAGCGGGTTCTGCAATGCGGGGCTGTGTGCATGCAATTAACAACTTGCTCTCAGTCATCAGCAGAACGACCTGGGGAGAGCAGGTGACACCTCCTGCACCTGCTGCTGATGCATGGAAGAGTTAACAGAACGTTTCATCAGCGCTCTCAGGAGCCAGCCACGCAGGTTTAAATATAGAAAAGCTGCTCATGAGTGAGGAGCCAGCCCTCCCCGGCCCCCCTCCCCAGCAGCATTTGAGGAACATTTGACTAAGCCCAGCTTTTGGAGTGTACAAAGAGGAGCCAATCTATTCAAAGAGAGTGTGGGAGAAAAGGCCTGGGCTGATTTTGGGCAGAGGAGGTTTATAAATTGCCTGGGCTCTCGCTGGGAGCCTCGGCTTGCCCTGTCAATCCCTCCTACCCCGGATCACCAGGAATTCCAGATGAGAGGCAAAAGCCTACAAGACACTTTAAAGTTTCGAGGCAGAGGCTCAGCACAGACGCGATGACATCCAGATAGTGAGCGAGAACTGCCAGGTGGGTGACTCTGAGGAGCTGCTCCCTGTGGTCAGCGACAGGGACGGCGGTGGCACAGGCAGGATGTCAGGGCTGAGTCAGCAGGAAGCCCCACTGCCACTGTCCCCCACACAGCACAAAGGAAGTGGTGGTGACTCCGGGGCTGGAGGTGGCAGCTGTGACTCCCGACCGTGGCTGTCACCTCCACACCTCCACCAACACCATCCCCAAGCCCAGGGCATCTCAGGGAGTCCCGGTGAGGAGGTGCCCAACACCCAGCGGGAGGATCAAGCCATGGAAGACTGAGCTAAGATGAAGGCACTGAGGATTTTTGTGGGGAAAATGAAGGACAAACCATTGGATTATGTTACAAGTAGATCTTGTCTACTATCAGGCCTCTGCCACAGCTATTTTGCACTCCTATTCCACATCCAAATGTGTCTCTTGCTGCATACTCATTGTGCATCCTTTTTGGTCTCATTTTAAATAAAGGAAGGGCTCTGCAGCAAGGCTCTACTTTGAGTTAGTTACTATTTCACCTGCAAGCTGAGCAAAGAGTGAGTTCACTAACCCAGAAACGCAGAGAAGAAGAAGAGACTTATCAGACTAATCAGGGCACTAATCAAATAATTCAACATTGGCCAACAACAAAGTTCCCCGACTTCCTTAAAAAATCTTAAAAGAATAAACATTTCAGAAAAAACCCACTTTGACTGGTTTTAACATCTTATTAATATCTTTTATAATACTAAGCAACTACCCACAGCCCAAATTAATTACACTTCACTAAACAGGGATGGAGAACCTTTCAAGCCAAGGCAAAAATCTGCATTCACATTTTCACAAGTTTCCAGCATCGCCTTCTCCCAACAGCCCTGTGACTGGAGTCACAAATTAGGGTCACCTTTCCCCGTGCCTTGTCAGCAAATCAATCTGGGATGCTTTTCAAGCAGGGCCCACACATAAATTAGTCAGGCTGTGATTGATTCGCATGAGAAACCCTTGAGCAGTGGAGTGAAACACCAATAAAATCTTACAATTAACTTGAGAAGTTGCCTTTGGTTCCATCCCAGCGGCCCTTCTGCTCCTCAGCTGCAGAAAACGTGTCCTCACACAGATGCTCCCTTGTAATGGGTCTGGATGAATGTTTCAAATTGCTTCTTGAACACAAAAACTAATTACATACAACGGGAAATACTCACAGAAGAGTTTTTTTAAGCTGCATCACGGCCAGATTAAACACTTGTGTTTCAGCAGCCGAGTGTTTCATTTTGGAGGAGAGGAGGGGAGGAAGGGAAACAGCAGAAGCAGAAGTGTGCGCCCTGTCTGACTCTCTAGAGCCACAAAAGGAGAACACGACAACTGGATGTGTGAGAATTCACCCGCAACACATCAAGAGGGGCAACACAGGAAGGAAGGCAGCAGGGTTGTGGCTGAAAGTTTTCAGCACAGCAGGACGGGAACCTTACAGGTGTGTCCGAAGTCTAGCGTAGCTTTGCAGTGCGGAAACCCAAATCCAAACCATGGCCCCGCAGTGAAAGGAATGCTCACGGTCCCAAGTTGAACAGTGGATTTAAGTGTGCACAGGGAGCTCTGGCGCTGCTTTTGGTGCCGGCATCAGTCACTATAAAATGTCCAGAGGTACCAGCTCACTCCTGACCCTCCTTCTGCTTCTCCAACTCCACCATGACCTGCCCCTCCAGGCAGGAAACAGCACCAGAGACACCCTTCAGAGCACACCTGGTAAAGCAGCTGATACCTGGGAAGAAAAGTTAAGCAGCAGAGCCTTGGGAACATTTTTCAGGCTCAGCTCCGTTGCTTGGCAGAATTTGATGACAGACGTATTTTGTCAAAGAGGAAGGTGGAAATGGAGACTGACAACATTCAAGTTAACAGCAAAGGTTCTCTGTGGCTGGTGGGGGAGAGCAGCTCGCTGGTGGGATTGGTTGGAAATTCCAGACCCACCACAGAGCTGCTGCTTCAGGCAAGCCAGCCACGCTCCTCTCCTCCTCCCTGCTTGGTGGCCTCCATGAATTTAACGTGTCTAATGTGTCTCTTGAGCAGAGAAATTCTTGCTTTTAAGCCTTAAGCCGCTTCCCATCTACAGCACAGATTTTTAGCAGTTGTGTACCTGGAGAAGCAGTGATGGCACCACTGTGTTCCAAGATTCCCAATTCCTCCCATCACCTCTGCAGAGCTGAGACCCTTCTCCAGCAGGTTCCCTGGACAGGGAGCTGGCAGGGCTGGAAGGAAGAAACTATGATGAGGGTGGGCAGGCCCTGACACAGGGTGCCCAGAGAAGCTGTGGCTACCCCTGAATCCCTGGAAGTGTCCAAGGCCAGGCTGGACGGGGCTTGGAGCAACTTGGTCTGGCTGCAGATAACTCGATGATCTCAAAGCTCTTCCCAATTTAAATAAATTCTGTGAGTCCCTGTCCCTGCTCATGTGGGGTTGGATTAGGTGACCTTTAAAGGTCTCTTCCAACCCAAACTGTTCCACGTTTCTGTGGATCCTCCTCCTCCCAGCACACACAGGCAGTGCCAGCATCAGCTGCTCTGGAACACAAAGGGTTTGATGGCACCAGGCTTCTTCCACATTCTCAATCCTTTTGTTTTCTACCACCCGCTTGTTCCCACTCCGCCAACACACCCATACATCACCCTGCAAGCCAGGGGGAGGAGGAAGGAAAACTCACTTTTTCCTGAAATCTGAACCAGTTTAATGATCAAACTCGCGAGCACAGCCCAACCAATGGCTGAGACAGCAAAACTGAGGTGCCAAAGCAGGGATGGGCAGGGGACTGCAGGGCAGCAGCAGTGACAACAGGGCAGGTCACCTCCCCTGGGGCCTGGCCCTGCTCAGACAGACAGGATCTGCTCTTCAAGCTGAACTAATGCCTTAACAGGCCTTATTCCTTAAGGCCTCTCCCCTTTCTTTAAGCTCAGACTATGTCCACAGCCACGCTGAACCTGCCCAGCTCCTGTTGTGACCCACGTCCCCATCCCGAGCTGCCAGCCAGGCAGGAACGAATCACACCAAACATTCCCCGCAGCCAGGAACCCAAACCATCCCAGGAAAACATCCCTCCGTGGGGGTGCTGGGACACAGCTCCCTCACGCTGAGCCAGCTGTATCCACACTCTGACAGGAGCACCAACCAGAGTCTTTCCAAACACAAGAGTGACACAATAAATGTCACTCTGGGGATTACTTTTAAAGGCAAAGCAACAGGAGTTCCTGATGTTCAAGCTAAGCCACTTGCCACGTGAGGAGGGCAGAGGACCCCGTTCACTCTGTACATCCCAGGGGCTCTCAGGAAACATCGGCTTCAAAGCAGCACACGCTGAAGTTGACAACAGGAAAAAAAAAATCCATAGCCTTTGAAGCCTTTCTTCCCCCTGCAGCTTCCACTTTGGGAACGTGTATTTATATATATGTGTATTTTTATATGTGCACAACTCTCTCTCTCCAATTTTTTACAAACAGTCAGCTAATAAAAGCTACTCCAGAATATTTCTCCTCCACACAATCTCCTGAGAGCAGCAGCAGCAGTCACAGCGAACAGCCAAGCCCACCAAGGCTCCGTGACACCGCGGCCACGAGCTCCTTGTGCAAACCTGCCCCTTCCGAGCCGAGCCCTTCCCGCTGCCCAGCCAGGGAAATGAAATGAGCACAAAACAATTACCAACCTAATGAAGCAAGCGCTGCCAGATGTTGAACTTCCGCCCCAGACAATTCCAGGGAACACCTGTTCCGCGCCTGGTGGTGTATCCTAACGACAGCGTGTGGAAAAGCGAGCGGGGATTCGAGGGGAACATCTGTTTTTCTATGAGTTGCTGGCTGAGCATTCCTCAAAAGCCTGATATTCCAATTATTTATTTGCAATGGCTGGTCTGGGCACAGGCGGCAGCTCCCTGCTCCTGCAGCACCAGGAATTAAAGCAACAGCGTGGTCTGTGTGACAGGTTTAGCATCTGTCACCAGGGCTTGCTATTCCTCTTTTCCTCTGACATTCCCCAAGTTAGCAGATATATATTTACTTCCTAGAACTAAACTTATGGCATCAACAGCACCAGCCTTAATTCTAAATACGGCTTTGGGACATGGAATGCATCTGATTTTCTCATCCATTATTAAGTCCCAGGCATGCTAATAAGCCATTTATCTCAGAAAAAGATCATTGCCAATGCGGATTTCTAGGGATAGTAAAGTTCTTTACAGCCTGGAGTCTCAGGACATAAATAGAAACTGCATTTACTATTAAAATTAAACTGGCAAGCCTCGGAGTTATTAGAAAAGCAAAACCCAAGCCTGCAGCGTGGTTGTGCAGGCAGCTCTGGGAGCCTGCATCAAATCCCAGGGATGCAGGCACTCCAACCTGCCCACAGAAACTGCAGGCAGCATCCCTGGGATGCTGAGTGCCTGCATCCCTGGAATTCCCCCCACAGCCCAGTTCAGCATCACCACAAACAGTGCTGGAAGCATTAACACGACGTGCCCTTGGTGTGCACGAGGAAATCAAATCCCTCCTGCACAAACCATCTGCAGCTTTCCATGCATAACACAGGATTAAGGTTTCCTGGCGGGGGGCACATTTTGCTTTGCTCGAGTCTGAAAAAGAATTCATATCATAAAAGAGGAACAACAACAACAACAACAACAAATTTAACCCCAAGAGGAAAATGCCGGCACAGGCTGGAAAAGGATAGAAAAATGACTCCAGTAACAAGGTTTCTGCAGCAGCTGGGGGAGAATAAAAGCAGCAAGAACTGCCACCTCCTCCCTGTAATTCAGGTTGTGAGGGCATTCACCACACCTCTGAAGGACTGCACCGACTTTTGCATCATTCCAGCTCACGTCAGTCTTGGACCAGGAAAATTCAAGAAAACCCAATAAAACATTGTCACTCTGAGCTGAGTCCTTGGAGCATCTTTCAAAGGTTGAAGAATTCCCAAACTCTAAGCTTGCCCTGGATTTGGAGAAATTGAAATATATTGAAAGATAGTGAAGGAGAAAACCAAATTTCCGTCACAATTTTGGAGAGGAATCCTCCCTTAGCCATGTGTGATGTTGGGAGCCCAGGCAGCCCCTCCCCTCCAGCACAGTGCCAAAAATCAGCTGGAAAATGAAGGAGTAAGGGGCAGGGCAGGAAGGCACAACTTAAATGTTGGCTTTTCCATTTAAAACACTTGCATTCCATTCGAAATTAATTAGGGTGGCCACATTATTTTTAACTAAATCTCAGAGAGGGGAGCTCAGAGAGGATGTTCTGAGTTTGCATCACTGGGCACAAATCAGTCAACTAAACCCAACTTAGGTCACCAACCTGGGCTGCACTCAAAGACATGACTTAACCCACCCAATCCTCCTCCCCATGGATTACAATATATTCCAGCACCCTGGAATTAAACATGCTAAATGTGCTGTTATTTAATTGCCTTTGAAACACTCTGGAATTCAGTAACAGGCAGAGGCAAGAGCAGCTTCTCACCCTTTCAGCAACACCTCCTTGCACTGGGTACAAGAAATAGGGAGCTGGGAGGAGGTGAGGCACTAGGAAAATAGGCAATAATAATAAATAAATAAGAAAAAAGGCACGATTTGGGTCTAGAAACATCCCCCACTGTTATGTATCTTTTCCACGTATCCTTACTACAGGATACAGGCGCTCTTTAGTACAAGCTGCACGATGCAGACAATAAGCTTTGAAAATAGTTTTGTATTCAGCTTAGAAAAAAGGATAAAGCTTTTCAGAAGTTTTAGTTGGTGCCACTCCTGGCACAATGAAGCTTAAACATTACGATGAAAATTTAAAAACGATGCTTGGTACAACCTGCAAATCACACGACAGCTGAACACCATTTCAGATCAATGATTCTGAAACTCAAGGTACAGAGAGCTGGGGTAAAATCTGCCAAAAAAGATGAAGATCCCGCTGATAACAGACACAGAGCTGCATAAACCATTGACAGCCACACCACCAGAGATGTCCTTTCCCTGTGCCCCCCTCACCTCCCCATCCATCACCATCCACACCTCACTTGTACAGCCCTAGGAATTGATGGATTCACGTTAAGTTCCTTGAAGCAGTGACATTCATATTGCACAGCCAGGCTCCGGATGAGATCTAAAAGATGATTTGTCACCCCTCCAAATCCTAGCTGGAAGCCTGGGCTCTTCCCACAGTTCCCAATGCAGCCAATTCAGGCTTCCATTTGGGGCAATGGCTTCCCACTGCCAGAGGGCAGGGATAGATGGGATATTGGGAAGGAATTCCTGGCTGTGAGGGTGGGGAGGCCCTGGCACAGGGTGCCCAGAGGAGCTGTGGCTGCCCCTGGATCCCTGGAAGCGTCCCAGGCCAGGCTGGACGGGGCTTGGAGCACCCTGGGATAGTGGGAGGTGTCCCTGCCCATGGCAGAGGTGGGATGGGATGCGCTTTAAGGTCTCTCCCAATCCAAACCATTCCAAGATTTTATCATTCCCTGAGGTGAGAGCAGACTATAAGCATCTCTCAGGCAGAGCCTCTCTGTTCCCTGTCCCAGTTTTTGTGCACATCCCAGGAAAAACTGGATTAAGCCTCAGCCTGAAGCTGCCCTGGGAAGAATTCATGATGGGGATAAAAAAAAAAGCCAAAACAAACGAAAAACCCCAATAAAATAATACAAACCACACCCCCCAACAAACAATTAACCACCTCTCTTGCTCCTGGTGTTCGGGACCACGTAACTAATCCAGATAGAAATACAATAAATTATAATGGCAAAGTGTCCAAAATACAGAGTGAAAGTCTCAGAAATACGTTACAGACCATCAAAAGCACATTTTAAAAAATACCCCAATTAAACAAAAACTGAAAAAAATTACTCTGCCAGTGATAACCTCTTGCCCCACTGAGTTTCCTGGTGTTAAGTCCCAATTCCCCTCCACTCCTGGTCTGGATCTTCCCCTCCCCAGGCCCCCCTGCAAACCTCATCTCCACCGACCCAGGGCTGTGTTCTCTAAGTCTCTGGCCCTGCAAGGCAGCAATTTTCTCACAAAGAATCCTTCCAGTTTCATGCTTTTTTAATTATTCTAGTACAGGAAATGGCTCAAAACAGAACTGAGGGCTTGCAGTTGTATTTTCTGTTTAGTTCACCACCAAGCACAACGCTGCTCTGGCTGAGCAGCAGAATTGTTGTAATATTGCTCAGAAGATTCTAAAACACTGCAGAATTGGGGGGTTTTCCCCTGTTAAAAGGTCCCTATGTTTTTGTGATTATATTTGATAGAGACATGACAGACATCCTGTTCTTTTTGTGACTCCAAGGAGTTTCTGAAGCAACAGCACGTTGAACAAAATCCTTTAATTTCCCTGTCGAGCTCCCTGCTGAGGAAGCTGGTGTTGCACATCTCCTCTCAGCACAGGTACAACCATCCTCTTCAAAGACCAGCTTGGGGAAAAAGTGAAATTCCCTTCAGAATAAACACTGGCATGGTGTTTCCATTATTCTGCTCGTTGTCAGGAAAAGCAGGATCAAAGTGATGAAAAACATCCAGAGCCACTTGTTCCACAGAGGCCCTGGGCATATTTAAGGTACCATCTATTTTGATGTTGTTTTAAAAAAATGACCCAAACCTGTTTTCTTAGTAATTAAAAAAGCTGGTGGAGACCAATCCTTTTGTGCTACTGTTCTCAAGGAAGCTACACAAGACCTACCTGACCAATAAATACCAAAATTACAGCATTTTAACATCTTTTTAAAATGGATTTTGAGGAAAAGAAACAGCAAAAATACTGCATTTCTGGTCTGTGAGGCCAGAAGTAGGAGTAACCAAAAGAAAGGAACTGAAGTTTGCTAGAAATTATGGGAGAAATTGTGGCTGCCCCATCCCTGGAAGTGTCCAAGGCCAGGCTGAATGGGAATTGGAGCGCCCTGGGATAGTGGGAGGTGTCCCTGCCCATGGCAGGGGGTGGAATGGGATGAGTTTTATGGTCCCTTCCAACCCAAGCCGTTCCATGATTCTAAGCAGAAATTCCAAGTAATGATGTCTCTGCCCATCACTTCACTGAAGCGAAGACTGGAAACCTTAAACTGTGTTAATTAGAAAAAGTATTTCCATTCTCAACTGCAATTCCAAATATTCAGACAAACTCAGAAAAATTCTCTAATTAAATTGTCCCAGTGCTGCACACTTTAGGCAGAAGGAGGCTGAAGTAACAAGAAGCACACAGATAATTCTTCCTTAACTTCTGCCTAATGTCTAATTCTTCTGATTGTTCCTTCTGAATGAAAATAGGAATTTCATTACTGGGACATGATTAAACTTTTTTTTTTTTTCCCCTATCTGAAAACTCAGCATCACCACCTGAGCATCCCAACTGTCAATGACGACAGCCTCAGGCTCTGATCTGCAGGAACACAACAATTAGTAATTAATTAGAACAAAGCTGAGCAGTAGAACACAAGCTGTATTGTGTGCTACAGTTCTTCCAGCTGCAAAAATTAGCGTCGTGACTCCTGGTGTCTGTGAGCAGCTCAGGGTTTGGTTTCCTCAGCAAGTTCACAGAAAGTTTTCCTTCAAAATGTGATTTTCCCCTTTTCTCCTTGAAGTGACAGGACAAAACTCCCGTCCCCAAATATCCACCTCTTCTCCACACATCTGCAGGATGACAGGGATGCCTTGTGACAGGCACAGTTTCTGCCTTGCCCAGTCCTCCGCTCCTTTCCACTCCGTTCTCTTAAACAAAAAGAAAAGTTCTCTCTCCACAATACACCTCTGAACATCCTCCATACCCGGAAAATTGTTCACAGAGAGTAACATTTGCTGAAAACATTCTTTGATTTGATTTTCATCCTCCCAAATCCTTCACTAACAGCATCCTAAAGCCACGGCCTGGATGACAAAAGGTTCTTCACGCTCAGGGAAGGAGCTGGCAAGGACAGAGTGCCCAGCTGATATCCCAGTTTCTTGGTGTTGTAATCGTGCAGAAGACACAAGGCCTTTGCAAACACACCCACCACTGCTGCGCCTCCCCTTTCCAGCCTCCCTCAACTCCCTGATCGCCACTTTTTCTCCAAAGCACAACCAGCAGCCTCGGGGCTCTCTGGGGACGGGCAGGTAACAGGGGGAGTGGAGAGAGAGGCTGGCAGGCAGCTGCAAGGGAGTTCAAGTGGAAAAAAACTAAAATACACCCCAGAGAGGCCGTCTGCAGCCACTTCAGGGCGTTAGAGATGCCGCTGACACGTGTGAGAACAGCACGAAACACAAAGTCACTGTTCACAGAGTATAAAGACAGCATGGCATGAGTAAAGGAAAACGCTTCTGTACGTGGTGCTTCTGAGTCTGGAGGAAATTTGAACTGTTACAGCTAGAAAATCACCAAAATATTAATTAAAAATGAAAAGTTTGCTATTCAGTCCGACACAGTGCACTTTAGACCTGCTCCATTCTTCCACACCAATTCACATTAAAATAAATAAACAACCAAACCAACGAGAAACTGAAACTGTGCAATAAACACAGAAAAAAAGCAAGAAAAATCCATGCAAATTTATTGGGTCCTGCAACCTTGGAGATCTCGAAACCTGCTACTGATTTAGAGGACTAAGATTAAGATTGAAAACCTCCCTTTGGTGGAGTAGTTCTCCGATAAACATGTATTTAGGTCAATGACTTCCCCGCCTTCTCCAAAAACTGTGCCACTTACTCAAAATCCAGGAATCTCTCTGAGGAGGAGCTGCTCCATCTCTGGAGAATGTGTCTCATCAGAGCAGGCAGCCAAGGGCATGGTTTATTTAGTTCTGACGGCTTTGCTAAGTAATTACAGCAGGATTCCTCTTTCTTCAATGCCACCTAAACAGAACCAGCACCCTGCAATACTGAAATAGGGTTTCTGCTCAACTTTGAGATTTGAAAACCTTAAGGGAAATAAAATCAGAGTGGTTTAGGTTGGAGGGGATGTTAAGGACCATTTCATTCCACCCCCTGCCATGGGCAGGGACAGCGGCCACTATCCCAGGCTGCTCCGAGCCCCGTCCAGCCTAGCCTTGGACACTTCCAGGGCTCCAGGGGCAGCCACAGCTTCTCTGGGCACCCTGTGCCAGGGCCTCCCCTCCCTCACAGGGAAAAATTCCTTCCCAATATCCCACCTAAATTTCCCTCTTTAAGCTTGAACCCATTACTCCTTTTCCTATCACTACAATCCCTGATGAAAAATCTCTCCCTGACTTCCTTGTGTCCCCTTCAGATACAGGAAGGTGCTGTGGGGTCTCCACACAACCTTCTCTTCTCCAGGCTGAACACAACAATCCATGTTTCTCACTGCTCCTTAAAACCACACATTTGTGCCATCCATGTTGTGTCTGGGAGATCTGGTTGGGTACCAGGGACCTCACAGCGGTGGAAATCCCACCGTACATCATCCCATAAAACTGTGAGATAACTTCTCACACAACCTTCTCCAGGTTCATTTTGTCTGGATAAGCAGAAAAGACCTTCATCTGTTTTAGGCCTCTTTCCAAAATGTTGATTTGTTACCCCTGAATTTGGACTATTCACTGTTTCAGCCTAGGAGGTTATACCTAAAGTACAAAATTGTGCCAAAGGGTGCAAATGATCTGAAATGCATCCATCTATTGACAGGGAAGCCAAGAAGAGCCACCACGAGTACCTGCACATGGCCAAACTTTCAGTGCCAAACATTTCTGCAAGAGCTCCTGTTAAAAAGTAGAGGTTTAAAACACTAATATAGGACACAGGGCTAAAGTCAGATCTATATGTTAGTCCAGCTTGCACAAGCCAGGTCCTAAAGCAGATTTCCATATGCAGCGACATTCCTGCAGGCAGGATTCCTCCCCAGGAGCAGCATTTAGCACATCCCCATTGGAATTCTCCAGGCTCCTGCTGCTCCATGGCTCCAGAGGGTCCAGGTTTACCAAATTCACCAGCCCCCCCACCTTTCCAGCTGGGTGCTGCTGGCAAACCGGGCCCCGCTCCACTGCCCACCCTCAGGATCACACAGGATTTTAGAAGGGTGGGAGAACAGCTTGGAAAACTTATGTACAACCTCCAAATCTACAAATGACTTCCACTGCTGCCCACACACTCAGTAGTCAAATTCAGCAGCTCAGAAACTTGAGGAGAGGGAGCTTTTCTTGCCCCAAAGAAGAGGAGAGAATGATAAATTAAATACCATCACTATATTTAGAAAATAAACTCTTTCCGCTGCAGTTATAATTCACTGAGTGTCATAACATTTTGAGTTTCCTTGGAAATATTATCTGCAGGGGAAAAAAAACACATTTAAACACGGCACATTCTCGCTCACATTTACAGCTGTACCAGAGCACAGTTAAAAACCCTTCCCAGGAAAACCTGGCACAAGGATTCAGTGTCAGTCACTGCTCCTGCCCCTGGGCTGTGCCACCCCTGCATCCCTGACACTCAATCCACACATTTCCTAACTCCCACCTTTTACTATTCCTAGCCCCGGTAAACTCAGAGATTTTGGGTTTGGTTGGTTTATTTGCATTATGAAAGAAAAAAACCCCAGTGTTTTGCTCATCAGAGAGCAGCAGAGTGAAGGCTGGAAGATGCTGAATGGCCTCCTTTGATGTGAGAGGTTTACACTTGACCTTCTGTTTTCCTTCCTGGATATTTATATCCTGTTGGCTCAGAAAATGGAATAACAATGAGATCCACACACTGACCTGCTAAAGTGAAGCTTAGATCCCTCTCCTAAAACTGAGTCCATGCCACTGGGTTCTAACAGCTTTTCAGAGATAAATGACTAATTTTCAGCTTAATTTAGCTCTCTTGGCATTTGAGCAGCTAAACAGATTATTCCAAGCAAAATTTATCACTTCAATAATTCCAAGATATCGCCTCAAAAAGCAGGGATTGGCATTTCGAAGACACAAAATTAATCCCAAAGAATTCTTGGCTGTGAGGGTGGGGAGGCCCTGGCACAGGGTGCTCAGAGAAGCTGTGGCTGCCCCTGGATCCCTGGAAGTGTCCAAGGCCAGGCTGGACGGGGCTGGGAGCACCCTGGGATAGTGGGAGATGTCTCTGCCCATGGCTGGGGTGGCACTGGGTGGGATTTAAGGTCCCTTCCAACCCAAACCATTCCATGATTCAACCCAGAGCACCAATGTTTTGACTCAATGTCGCTACAATCCCTGGAAAAGGAGAACATTCCCATTTCTAAAATGCACATACGGATCTGAAAGTAGAACTCTGTGGCTCATTTCCTCATCAAAATGAAAACTACTTAGAAAACAGCGAGGTTTCTCTATAAATAGCTGTCAAAGCACACTGTTGTGATGCCTCAACACTCGTTCCTAAGACATTTTCAGGATTTTTGTCTTTCTACTCCTATAATCTTTAATTCCTTTTAATCAACATGAAGTATATTGTTTAGCTGAAAGCAAGCCAATTTTTATTTGATAATAAAGCAGCAAAATACATACAAGGAAAGAAGGCACCAATGAAAGATGGGGAAGAGGAAAGGATTACACTTAAAACAAGGACAAAAACTTTGATTCAGGAAAATCTGTAGCTTTCCAAGGAAACTGAATGTATTTGGCCGTTTGGAACAGCAAAAACAATATTCAATATTCATTTGCATTGCAGAATAGCTCTGCAGCTCACACTGAAGCCAGACCAGAGGGTAAATAGATTGCACTAAAATTATTTTCACTGTGACCACATTGAAATTACGTTGTTACATTATTTTAATTGTGAATATCTTCAGGGAAACAGATAAAATATAAAATGAAATATAAACACAACATATAAAATTCAGCGGCTGGGCAAAATTTTTGAATGGATCGGCTGAAATGCCTCAGAAATACCAAAAAATAGGGATTCCCTGCATACAACATGTCCATCAACTTTTGGGAAAGACTGGAGCACACTGTGGAAAGCAGCCTAAAGCTGCTGGCAATGGGAGAGCTAAGCCTGTAATACTTTTCCCTTCTTGTTAACCAAGGGATTACAATCCCTTCCCATCACTGTGTTTAATGCAGCTAATACAGCCAATACGTATTTATTGGAATTCTCCACGCAAACCCAGCAAAGCCCCTGGAAATTTAAGCCCAAAAGCATTAAAATGATCTTTAATTCTTCTTTAGGGCTGTTCTAGACGTGTATTTTATAGAGGCATCGCTAATGTGATAATCACAGCACCATTGTGGGGACTCCCCTGCAAACTCACAGAGCTTTCCCAGAAATGCTCCAGATCAGCTGAAAACATTCTGGTTTTGGAAAAAATGTCACTTCCAACGCTGTTCATGCTTCAAAGTGTCCTTGGGGACCTGCAGCCTCAGAATTCCCGCTGGGAGCATGGCCAGGGATTCTTCTCCACCGCTCGGGGAAGGGAACTGCACTGGACTGCAAATGGGAATGCGGGGCAGGGCTCAGCCATGTTCTTATTAAAAAACAGGAAGGTTTCAGTTCATGGAATCACGGAATCATAAGGGCTGGAAAAGCCCTCTGAGATCATCAAATCCAGCCATTCCCAAAGCCACCATTCACCCATGGCCCCAAGTGCCACATCCACACATTTTTTGAACACTTCCAGGGATGGGAACTTCCCCACTGCCCTGGGCCACCCATTCCAATGCCTGACCATTCCTGAAGTGAAGACATTTTTCCTAATATCCAATTTAAACCTCCCCTGGCACAACCTGAGACAGGTGTTCCTTGTCCAATTGCTCTCCAAGGCTGAATCTCTGGAGCTAAGCATGAGATCCACAAATTATGCATCATTCAAACTGTTGTATCAAACCTGAGAACTTCCAATTCTGTATTTTTAAATATTCTTGAATTGCCAATATTAGTTTTAAGTGAGTGTTTACTTTGCAATGAAGCCAACCTAATCCCCGGTTGAAATATCAGAGTAGCAATGATAATTTTTAAAAGAAGAGGTTTGAATGATCAAAATGATGAATATTCAATATTCATTTTATCTACAGATTCATGAAAACAAATTCCAAAACTTCCCACTTTCTCAGGAAGGAAATGGGATATGGAGCTGATCAATCTCACTGTCAACTTATTGCCATGTATAAATAAACAGAGGAAAACCACCACAGGCTTCAAAAGTTAATAATGGGAGAAAGGGGATGAGGTCAGGTCTCTATTGCCAACTCCAAGTTCTTCACCTTAAGAATGGCAGGTTTCATTAAATATATGAAATTTAAATATATTTCTTGAAAACAGCTTAATGCAAAGATTATACTTATTAAAAGAATTCACATGTTTTCCTGAGTCATGATTGCTCCTTATCTTCTTGAACCCATAGTAAATCTTGGAAACTCTTTTTAGAGACTACAGTGAAAGCAGAACTTCCCAAATCCTGTAGAGGGCTAAAAATATTTCAGCAAGTTCCCTCAAAGTCTAACGTGCCTGTGAGAAAAGTAGTTTTCCCACAGCTAAATTCACAGTATCTACAATTTAGAACCAGTTCATATCTACTCCTAAACACCACACGTGTGAGACACCACGAGGTCTTCATATCAAAGTATGAATGTCCGTGTGCAAGGGTAAAAATCATGGAATGGTTTGGCCTGGGAGGGACCATAAAGCTCATCCACCCTCTACCACGGACAGGGACACCTCCCACCATCCCAGGGTGCTCCAAGCCCCGTCCAACCTGGCCCTGGACACTTCCAGGGATGGAAAAATCTTAGATCTGAATCCTTCGATACTTTGGAAGATTTCATTGGGCAGCTTTGAGGGCCTAAGAACATTTGGATGTGGGCTTTGAAACCCAAACATACGAGGAGCTTGGGCAGGGCCAGAGATAAATCCAAGACTCCAATCACCCAGAGCAGCAGGTACTAATACTGGGAACACCATGTATTTCCCCACACCAACATGATAAACTCAATAAAATCAACTTTTATCTGTAAAATACCTAAACCTAAGGAATGACACTGCCTCAGCACAGCCCCACGGCACAGCAACCCAGCTTGGGAAGTTCCAATGAAGGAATAACCACAAGGAACAGTTCCCCAGTTGCACAGGACTCGCCTCTCCTAAAATAAATAAAACTAAATTTAAAAATAAAATAAAATAAATCAAAATCATGACCTAGCTTACCAAGCAAACTTGACTTTCCATCAGAAATTTTAATACATCTCTGAAATTCTCAATTTCACATTTATAAGTTTGGCTAAGCAGAAGTCATGCAAAATAGGTGTCATTAAAATGCCATATGCAGCATCATATGGTATTTTCCAACACAGTTCAGTTTCTTAGCTCTAGAGGACAAGAAATGGTAATTCAATGCAAAATAAGCTGTGACTCACCAGCATGCTGCTTTTGCAATTATCAAATTCCCCATTTTTATTTACATGCTTTTGAGTTCTGTTAGACAGTTTAAACAGCTTAAAAATTTCCTGATGGTAGAGATGGAACTAACCCTTACTCACTTCTCATCCTCGAGTTTCCCACCAAAAACACAAGGTTTGCAATGCTCCTGTAGTTCTGCACGAGTTGGACATACTAAAATATCCACCTGAGAACATTCTGCATTTATTCCAGCTAAGTTGCTGCTGAATTTGGAACAAGAGATGTGTTTATTCCCATTATTCCTATTACACGGACTTCCAGTCAGACTTGCTTTCAGCACACCCTAAGCAGCACCTCTTGTCCTTTTGGATCACACCCTTACTAAGAGATGCCACGTAGGACAACGGGCTTCAACTCATCCATTCAGGCAGGCAAAAATTCCCATCGCCCAAGACTCTGGAAAAACAGGACAGGACAGTACTGGATGGGATAGGATCAGGTCCCTGTGTATTTATACACATGCATTTCCACTCATTATTTACAAATTATTTGCCTTTCAGACTGTAAAATCCTAAATAAAAATACACCCAAACCAGCTCAGATCCGGAGTCACACCTTTGCCATAGAAAATGTATTATTAAATGAAGGAAAGTCAGACGAAGCATAAACTTCAACACCTCCTGGTGCCAAACTTAAAATAACTGTGTGCCAAGACAGACTTACAAATTAAAAAGTCAAAAAAACCCTACAAACAAACCAAAAAGTCCCCAACAACTTGTGGGGTTTGTTTTGTTCTCTTCCTTTTATGAGAAATTTCATGAGAAATCAAGTGACCCCAGCGGAGTCATGAGGGCCAGGGCAGTGCTGGGCACTGGGGAGGCCACACCTCAAATCCTGCGCCCAGTTTTGGGTCCCTCACAAAAGGAAGGACATCGAGGGGCTGGAGCGGGTCGAGGGAAGGGAACGGAGCTGGGAAGGGGGTGGAGCAGCAGGAGCAGCGGAGGGAGCTGGGAAAGGGGCTCAGCCTGGAGCAAAGGAGGCTCGGGGGGCCCTTCTGGCTCTGCACAAGGCCCTGACAGGAGGGGGCAGCCAGGGGGGATTTGGGATCTGCTCCCAGGGAACAGGGACAAGACAAGGGGAAATGGCCTCCAGCTGTGCCAGGGGAGCATCAGGTTGGACATCAGGAGGAATTTCCCCATGGAAAGGATTGGAAGCATTGGAAGGGGCTGCCATGGAGGTGGTGGAGCCCCCATCCCTGGAGGTCCAAGGAACGACTGGAAGCGGCACTTTGCGATATGGTTGCGTTGGCACGGTGGGCTTTGGTCAAAAGTTGGACTTGATGATCTTGGAGGGCTTTTCCAACCTTAATGATTCCATTTGAAAGCCAATTATATGTCCCTAATGAACTGGTGTGCAGCTCTTTGCAGCATGAGGTGTCACTTGCACGCCCCTGCCCCAGAACAGAGGCCTGCTTAACACGGTGCCCTTCGAATGCAGGTGTGAGGGGGCTGCACAGATTGGAAATAGAAATGAACACATAAAGCTGCCTCCTTTCCTTGTAGTGATCCCATTGAAAGGAAAAGAGGTCACATCACTTCAGCTGAAGCTGGTTAAAAGTGTTTTTTAGGTTATCCTGCACATCAGCACTGTCAGCACAATGAGCAGGGCTGGGCTTTGGCGTAACCCCCCCTTGTCTTGCTGAGCAAAGTGACTCCTGCCCCTCAGAAAGATCCTTAAACATCAGCCAGGCAACACACCAGCAACCAAAATAATCCAATAATAAATTATACATTTACTACCCAAGCATATACTGATAATCGTGGGGTATAGCAAATGGTATTGGGAAAAGCCTGAAGAAGCTGAAGGAAAAGGAACCCCCAGCACTGAAACAAGAATTCTGCCTGCAGACAGAGCTCTCAGGGCTGCTACACCCCCTGCTGAACATTCAGAACCCACAAGAGGCTTGGTTGGAACATGAAGGTTTTCCTCTGCAAGCCAAGCTGACAGCAAACATATGCTCAAGAGCTGCTGCTGCACACAGCGAAGCCTGGTTACTTTGTAGTAATAAATATTAAATAACTACATATATTAAATAAATATTATTTAATTATATCACCAGAATAACGATATAAAATAATAACATAATATTATTAAATAATAAATATTTTCATTTTTTAGTTCAGTAGTGCACAAGCTGGGTTGGAAACAAGTGCCCACATCAATGAGCATCACATGGATAGCACAGCAGCTTTTCTGAAGGAGACAAACACTGTACAAGATCATCATCATGAATAAACCACCTGAAAAGTCGATATTCCCTAATTTACAATACCAAGGACTTTTCTGACCCCACAGACTGAGAGCAAAAGCAAATGAAAGGTTCTGCTTCCTCCAGAGCAGTGTTTATACCATTTCAACATGCCTGGTACATCACTGTGCATGACATTCCCCTTCTCATCCCAGCTTTGCCCATCAGCTCTAAACCCTGGACTGCAGGTGAATACACTCAATTATTGCTGCAGCTTGACTTGGGAAACAGGAGTGGCTGTTTCTAACATGTTCCTGCTCCACTCCTGCCCAGGTTCAGCTGGGGCTGATGTTTGCTCCCATCATTTCTGTCATAGTCAGTCTGGGCCTACCAACCAAACCACTCTGAAAAATTTTACCTGCAGAAAAATACCTTAGAAACAGAAAAAAAATTGTGGATGAGCCATAGCACAGCACAGATCTTCAGCCAGGGAGAGCTTCAGCCCAATCACAGAATCACAGAATGGTTTGGGATTGGAAGGGGCCTTAAAGACCATCCAGTCCCAACTCCCGTGCCCATGTTGCAGCTCAAATAGAGGAGAATGCATTAAGGAAAATATTCAGATGCTCATAGTGAGTGATGCTTTCTCATTTCAACTCAGACATACTTGCCAGCTGGCCAGTAATTCTCAAAAAGCTGACACTTAGAAACATCACAGTTTTGGGATGGGAAGAAGTATTCACCAGAACAGCTCTAGGAGCTCAAAACACTGTATTTTCCATTTATGTGAAAAAAAGAAGTGAAAAAAATCTCCTCAGAACAGCGTGACCCTGCTGGAGAAAAGGGCTGCTGTGTTTTCCCACGGGTGCCTGGAACAGACAAAAGTGGAAGCTGATGACTCAAGGAACAGCTAAAAATACCCAAAGTAGTCTGGATCTCGAGAGTTGTGCACCCTCACTGCAATTAGCAAATAGCATATTGAGTTTCACTGACATTAATGAGTGCAGCTAAGTTCATCTACACCTCAATTAACTTCAAGAAACACTTGTTTTCCACAAATAATGATAGTTCCTTCTTCCTTTTGCACACTCCCTCTTTTTTGCCTGACCCCCAGTGCAGTAAATCACCCTCACTTCAAATACAGTTTGGAGGGAGTGAGTAGGTGAGAGAAAAGAGAAAAATTCACTTCCAACACAAGGAGGAAGGGAGAAGGAAACACTTGCACTGGATGGAAGCAGATGGATGCCAGCAGGTTCCTGGGATACAGCTGCAATTGTGTGTATTAAAGGAAAATCAGGAAGAGCCACTGAAGGAAAAGTCCAGCACATAAAAAAAGGCACCTCTGGTACCAGACTTCTCTGGGACCTTTCCAGGTCTGAACACCACGTTGTACTAGAGGTTTAAAGTCACTTTTCAACTCAAGGTGGAAGAGAAATCCCAGCCTGCACAAGAATTCCTGTGGCAGCATTAGCAGGTGGGGCCAAAAGGCTGCAGTTTGGCACTGCTTATGCTGAACAAAGTCCTTGTAGGTCCTTCTCTGCTTCTTTCCTTGAAGGACACAAGAAAGAGGTTGGTAGGGGTGGACTTCAACCAAAGCATGGCAAGGTAGTATTTAATCAGCAGATAATTTTAAGCATTGCATTTAAAGCAATGAAGTAAAGATCGAAGCACCACTCAGAGGGCAGGAAGAGGAGATGGATTTATGGTACCTGGGAAAACAGGATGAGAAATAAATCAAGAGTTGAGGAGATTTCAAACCCAAACCGTAAGTGAGAATGCTATTGAGGAAGACAAGCCCACCAAGATACCCATGGGAGCAGCAGGCTGGGGGAGGACAGAGGGATGGTCCCCAACCCTGACACCACCTGACCTCACTCTTGGATTTGCTGTTTGTCCCTTCTGCTCCCAACACAGCCACAAAATCACGGGATGTTTGGGTTGGAAGTCACCTTAAAGCCCATCCCATCCCACCCCTGCCATGGCAGGGACACCTCCCACTATCCCAGGGTGCTCCAAGCCCCGTCCAGCCTGGCCTTGGACACTTCCAGCGATCCAGGGGCAGCCACAGCTTCTCCGAAAAACCTCAAGCCAAGGCCTCCCCACCGTCACAATCTCATCTCCCTTTTGTTCAGACACTGACAGCACTAATTAACAGAGGAGTGTGCAAACAGACGCTAATTTGAAGCGGTATCGCTCAGGAGAAGCAGTTTGGCAAGAGGCAGTGGCTGATGGAAAATCCAGCTATTGATTTTCCTATCGGCTGCTGTCATCGCTGGTGCTGCCTGCGAATAAACAACCCAGAGAATATTTGCTTTCCAATGACAGCTGGTGTCACCATCAGTATGTATTTGCTGTCATGCTTCCCGCAGAATAAACTGATATTTTGCTATTTAATGTGTTTCGCCATCATCACTGGAATTCCTGGTGGCATTATTGTATCAAATGTACATGGATCTTAAATCCCTGGCAAAGCACTGAGCATCCACAGCCAGTTCACATTCAAATCCTTAAAAACTCTTTTCAAGACACGGCATTAAAAAGAATTGCTCCTCTTGAACATATTTACCGTGGAACAGAAGCAAAACTTTATGTGAATAACAGCACAATAATCACAGCAACAATACAGAGACATCCTCTCGGGAAATATTTAGCACAAGTGAGTTCTGAGTGCTGCTCGGGGTATTTGCAGCTCACAGAAACCTAATTTTGGACTTCTAAGGGATTTTTATAATTACTGATGTCTCGTCCTTACTTCGTAAGTTGGATTTTTGCATAAAGGGATGCTTTTCTTTTGAGGATAGGGATAAAAAAAAGGCAAAGTGTTTTCCCAGCAACAACTGGCTCTAAGGCACCATAAAACACACAGGACAGTCCCACTTGGAGTCTCCTTGGATTAAAACACAAAACAAAGCTGCGGATTTGACCATCACGTTTAAAGGCACTGAAATTCCAACCAAAAATATTTTTGGGTGGAAAATACCCCTTGGTGAAGTGTGGCTTGATGCCATGGGAATAACTCTTTGGACTAAGCTGTATCCCGGACCCAAGATCAAAGAGAATTATATTTCTATTTTGGAAATAAGAAGAATGTTAGCTTAAAAATAAAAACAGAAATGCAGCACTTGTGCAGGACACGGCATCCCAAATCTGCAGGTTTTATTTTCCCAACTAAACCAGCAGATGAGCCAGAGCAGAGCCCACAGCCTGGAACAGCCTGGCAGACACATGTCCTGCCCTTGCTCCTTCCGTGCCAAGCCCCAGCAGCATCCACTGAAATCATGGGGTTGGAAAGGCCCCCCTGTTGTAAAACCAGTCGTTTTCTGAGCGGGCGGATTTTTGCTTTTTTGGTTTTTAATTAAAAACGAGCCTTTTTTTTTTTTCCTCCTCCCCCAGTGTTTATTACGGCGTCCTCTGAACACCGAGAGCTGGCAGGGCTCTGCATCTGCCCGAGCCATCTGTTTGTGCTCCCTGGGAGCTGCTGGTGGCCCCAGGGCCGTGGCGGAGGCACAGAGAGCCGGGGCCCCGTGCTCCACACAGGGCTGGCGGTCACTCAGGCCCTCACGGGACGTTTGGGTCCCTTCTCACACGCTGAGCACCAAACACAAGCAGGGAAGAGGTTGGGGGGGAAAGAGGGATGACAGGTGAGAAGCACGTTTCACACCCGAGCCGAGGCGCCACGGGGATCCTGGGAATGACTCCGTCCCCTGCCAAGGGATTATGGGGACACTGAGGTGGCCCCAGGCCCCAGACACAACACACACAGACTCTGATCCAGCCAACGCTTGCACGGTGCTTGGCTGCTCCCGTGTTTTCTCCAGGGAATGTTACACAGATAATAAATCCTTCCCTGGGAGGGTGGGCAGGCCCTGGCACAGGGTGCCCAGAGCAGCTGTGGCTGCCCCTGGATCCCTGGAAGTGTCCAAGGCCAGGTTGGACGGGGCTTGGAGCACCCTGGAATAGTGGGAGCTGTCCCTGCCCAGGGCAGGGGTGGCACTGGATGAGCTTTAAGGTGACTTCCAACCAAAACCACACAAAAAGAATCTGAAATTACTTAAATGACACTCTCAGCCTCAGAGGATATGAAAGTAAACCAGTCAACCCGGCTTCCTTTGAATAACCCTTTCAGATGAGACAGGTTTAAAATAGCATCACCAAAATCTCCAGCAGTGTCGTTTATAAACACACACGTATTAACATTTTCACTTCTTTGGTTTTACATTTTCATCTCATGTTTTGAGTAATTCCTTCACACACTGTTAACAACTGAATTCCTCTAAAACAAGGAAACTTTCAAAGCAGTGAATATTCACAGTATCTTCCTTGCACTTTGTGTTTCCTGGCCCAGGGATCTTGAGGTTTTTTCCCCTGCACGTTCTGGACCACAATAACTCAAAGCACAAAAACATCCCCACACTTTTAAGCCCAAACCACAGTACCAGTTTCATAGAGACAAGTCATACATATGGACATTTTAGAGTAAAAAAATACAGACTCAGGACATAAAGGAAGGAGATCCTCCAAATTATATTTCCCCCAAATAATTCATATTTTGCTCTTCTACAGTCCTCCCCTAATATTTTTAATTTTTATTTAATATTCCTGGAGAGCTTATTCCAAATCCATCAACGGACAGCCTATAAAAGTAATTTTGATGAATTGTCAGTCCTTCAGCCTAACTAGTGGAGTCACATTTTAGCAAGACCTACACATTAAACATTATTTTTATTTTCCTTTTATTTACCTCCTTTCCAACTGATGCAGAGATGCCCAAGAGCTGCTGCCCCACAGGACCCATTTTTTCAGATCAGTTGAATTCTGCTGCCTGTCAGATTCGTCTCTGAGGATTTATCAGCCAAAAAAAGTGGGGGAGCTTTTTATAGAATAAATTCAGCTTGTGTAGTCCCACCCTGAGGATGGAAACCTTGATTGCTGCATATTTTGCCTGTGGCTTAAACATGTGATAAGTGCTCATCCCACAGATTCAATGGAATAACCTGAGAGGCTCTGGCCATGTTAAAATATCAACATTTTCCTCCTGTGACTGGAAAATTGATCAATGACTGACTGACAAAGTGAAATCCCCTCTTCCCTTCAGCAGAGCAGCTGCTGAGGATCTGGCCGTGTATTTGTGTCCCAGGAAACATTAGAGAAAAATTTTCCTGTGGTACAGGCAAACAAAATATTCCATGGACAGCCCTCAGCCTCATCACACCCTACTTCCAAAGAGTGGGGCAGGATGGAAGGGGAAGTCACAGGAATTTTTTCTTTTTTCTGCAATTTTCCCCTTTTCCCTGCAAGTGCTCCGTCAGCAGAATCCCACGGCGGCTGCCATGGGAAAACGCAGCCTGGGACACTGAGGCTCAGCTCCTTCCACCCTCCCCAGGAGCTGGCTTGGACGCCCTGTGTGCTGTTTGCATTGCTCCCCACTCCCCCAGAAGTGGGTGCCTGCAACCCATCTGCAGGAGATTCAATTCGGAATCCCACCTCCACATCTTCATGTGTGCAGGGAAAGGAAGGAAGAAGTTTTGTGTTCGGAAAGGATGCACTAACCTGAGATAGCAGGTGCCTTCAGAAAAAAAAAAGCCAGGTTTTTATCTCCCAGGCAGAATAACTTTAATTTTATCATATTTTCAGGCTCTGGAGAACTATTTACAGGCATTTGAAAGGAGCAAGATCATGCCCTGAGAGATGGCAAAGCTCATTTAAAGCCTCTTGGAAGCACAAAAGCAAGGAAATCACATCCTGGGAAGCCACACCAGCTCATTTTGAGCAGGGTGGTGAGAAGAGGAGACGTGAGAGGTCACCCATGTGCTCTGTGGGTCTAACAAGGCCTTTTCCTGAGACTACTGCTGATTGTGGGAAAACTGGGAAAGCGGCAGATAAATGTGATGTCTCGGGAAGACTCCTGAAGAACTTGAAATCTCCTTAGATGGAAGAGCTGAACTGATTTGCTGGCCAGAAATCTTCCTGGCAGCTGCAGAACCATGCACTGGTAGCTGTGATTTTACGAGATCCAAAGTCAATCTCTTCCCATCAAGAGAAGAAAATGAGGATAATTTGCTGACATAGCTCCGAGCACAGTGTGTGTGTGTCTGGCAGATCTGCCCGCTCCAGTAAGGATTATCCCAGAAATCTCAATCTCGGGAGGCACTGAGGGTTTCTCACACACTTTTCCACAGGAAAAAAAATTACCCAAAAAAAAAAAAAAATATATATACACACATCTGCAGGGAGAGAAACAGGAGGAAGCTGCATTTCCTAACAGCTCTGCAGTCTGTGCCTGAAACTCATCCCTTCCTTCCCCATCACATCAGGCACCAGCCGGGAGAGGCTGCCCTGGGGCACACGGATTTTGTGCTTGTGATCTGCTTTTCCAGCTGAAGCCATGATTTTCCAAGTTAGCTGTCTCACAAAGCTTATCTCAGCCTTATCAGAAGCAGCACTGGAGCAGTTCCTAACAGGAATCACATCCTCAATTCCTTTTATTTCACTCTCAAGTAGGAGGCTCAGGGGGCACCTTCTGACTCCACAACTCCCTGACAGGAGCCAGGTGGGGGCTGGGATCTGTTCCCAGGGAATGAGGGACAGGATGAGAGGAAACACCCTCAGGTTGTGCCAGGGGAGGGTTAAATTGGATACTAGGAACAATTCCTTCATGGAAAGGGCTGTCCAGCCCTGGCACAGCTGCCCAGAGCAGGGCTGGAGTCCCCATCCCTGGCAGGATTTAAAAGCCCTGTGGATGTGACACTTGGGGACAGGGGGCAGTGGTGGGGGAATGGTTGGACTCGATGATATTCCAGATCTTTTCCAACCTGAACAAGTCTAGGATTCTTAAAGGTTCTGAGTGCACTGCGTTCCTTTCCTGACAGGCCACGGAAGAAATGCAGTTGTGTTACTGAAAAATAAATTGGACAAAATAATGGGATTGTAACTCATTTCAGGCTGATTTTGCAGCTATTTTACTGTCTTAGCTTTGTGGCCATATCACAGAACTGAGGTGCATAAAGATATATATAAAAATATTATATAATTTAGCAGAGCAGAGAGCCAAGTCTAATTATGCCCGAAATTCATGGTCACTAAACTTAGGTCAACACTAAGTCAATCCTACACTGCAAAAAAGCACTTAAAAAAAAGAACAAAACCCAAAAAAGTACAAAATGGAAACACACTGGATCCCAAGAGACCTTTTATCCATAGGTCAAGCAAAAACTATAAAGTGCATTTGTAGGAGAAGTGAAATTAAATCATAAACATCCTATGAAATGAACCCCTCTACGTCTGAACAGGAGCTTTCCGGCCAACATGAAATCCTCAGAGACACCTCAGAATTTATTTTATGGGAAAATCTTTGGTGTTATCATCCACTGACCCTGGAAACTTTGTTTTCCCTCTCACACAGCCTGGCACAGAGCTCTGATTCTTTCAGGGAACCAACTGAAGGCATTAACTAAAAATAAAAAGCAAACGAGATCAGCTTAAGTAGCTTCCTTAAAAAACATATCCTACCTCACAGCATGCTAATTAATAGAACAGAACTGATATTTTGATATCATGATTAAGAACAGCTCATTTTGAGCATCTTTCTCAACAGCAGATCAAGGCAATTAACTGGCAATTTGCTCACTAAATGACTTCCCAAGATGTGCTACTGAGATAAGGCAAAGCCCTTTGGAAAGTGCCTTTGAGGCAGCAAGAGATGAACCTGCGGGGAGTATTTTTATAAACAATGTACAACTCCACTGCTCAGTAGTAAAGCAAAACTTCTGCTCCATGAGTCATGATAAAATCCCAACAATTTAGTTAGAACAGCAAGACACTGGGGGTTTTCTCCTTATTTCCCGAACTGTAGCCACGAAAAACAACACTGTGATGGAGGACACACCCAAAACATCATTTTTGGAGAATAGAAACCTGAAGTTCTTGACCTCATTTTATTTTAACCACAGGACACAGGTGAGGAGCTGCAAGAGGTGAATCCCTTTTCCTGCCCTTTATTCCTTCTGCCCCAACACTCACTGGTTTTCACAGTGGTGCTTCACAAGGAGCTGTGCTGGCTCCTGGATGACAGAAATAAAAGAAATTCCATCCTCCCAGGCATCTGGAAAAAGGATAAACAGAGAGGTTTAAAGATACCCAGTTTGGTCCCAAGGAACATTCCCTGATCAGATTCCAGGGAAGGATCTCGCACCACCCTGTCACAACCAGCACAAACTGCCAAAATAGGGCAGGATGCTGCAGAACTGGTCCTCTCTGAACTCAGTAGATACAAAGATCCTGGGAAGAACTGGCTGGCTCTGAACAGCACAGCCCAAAGCCAGGAGGTGCCCGGGCAGGGCTGTCAGAGCAGCGGGGGATTTCTGACCGAAATGCAGAGGTTTTGGTGCTCAGCTAAACCACATCCTGTCCCCAGGGGAGGTGGTTGATGGCTGAGAGCTGTGGCTGAGCCCACGGTGTCCCCACACCTCCCTGCACTAGCAGTGAGTGAAGAACTTCCCTAAACATTGCCCAAAAGAGGCCACAGGAGCTTTTCCAGTGAGTCAACCATCAGCCTTCCCAAACCAACAGGATTCCCCTCCAGCGGAATATGATGTGAAACTAATCTGCATAACCTTCTGTGCAGTTTCCCAACCTCTTCCTTCTCGGAAGATCCAGCCCTAAAAGCATTTTCTGTCAACACCTGATGCCTGCAGAGGTTTCTACTGATTCTGCAAAGGGGAATCCTTCCCTGCTCCAGCCAAAAGGTCTGAATAAAAACCATTACAGACACGACTTTCACCTCTCTGAGAATTAAAGAGTGGCTGCTCAGCCAAAATGCATCACTAAAAACACAAAAGTAGATGTATTTTAAGACATAACTGTACTGACTTGACCAAAAGCAATTTACTTCTTTAAATTCCTTAACTATGGAGTGTAGTGATGCTCTCACTTCACTAAGTCAAGTGTATGGATCAGATTTGCATTACAGGAGAACAACCTTTCCCACGTGTAATCTGAGCTCTCCCTTTGCCCTACAGCCTGTCATAAGCCTTGATAATTTAAACACGACATAAATGTAAAATTTTACTTTCCTCTGAACCAACAGAATTGATTTATTTCCCAGCATGGTTAGAACAGAAACACAACAGTGCACCTGCTTCATGAGAATTAACTGCAAATAAATTCAGTGAGCAACTGTAACCACAGGATGTTTTAAGGCAGTGAACTCCCACAGAACAGCACAAACGCCTGCTGGGACAAGCCCCACTATTCTGTCAATGCAGACTCTGAACAGAAATGCCAAACATTTGCTTAAACTAATCATAATTATTAAAAATAATGAACAAATTGAGCAGATTGATAATAAAAGGTGTCAGGACCTCCAGCATTTTGAAATAACACTGTAGATGCCCAAGTGCAGTTGGAGCTGCACCCGAATGTGAATCCCCTTTCCCAAGTCATTCCAAGGACTCATTTTGTGCATTTATTTTCCTTAATTCACAATTCACAGTAGCAAGTGACTTCATTTCACGTACAGCCTCCTGGAGAGGATTTCAGGTGGACAAAAGTGCTCAGTGAGACAGAATAACTGAGGCTGGGAAGAGTCTTTGGGATCATCCTGACCCATTTCCAGCAGGAAGCAGGGCTGAGCTCCAGGCTGCTGGGACCTGTGCTGGGGGGTTCTCAGGGGAGGATGCTGCAGCCCCAGGGCTCCTGCACACCACCCTCACAGGGAATTTTCTTCTCCCCAGAAACCCAGCTGCAATTTGCCCTCAGACCACCACTGGCTTGTGCCCCGTGTCCTTGTGCTCTGCACGCCGGGGTAGAGCTCAGCTCCACCTTCTCCACGACCTTCCTCCCCGGTTCAGCGCCCACCCTTCTCCTCAGGTTGTCCTTCGCATCCTCACGTCCTTGGATTTGGCTGTGGCCAGCCCCAGGTGGCTTCTGGATGTCCCTCAGCAGAGCATCCCTGCCCTGCAGCACAAGAGCTGCTCTCCCAGCTGGAGCCACGTGCCAGCCTGCTGAGCCAGCACTTCACCCCATCATCCCGGCCACTGCCAGCGGCGCTGCTCAGGGACACTTGGCCGGGCAGTATCCAGTGGGAAATGACGTGTAAACACCTTCACCCTCGTGTTTGCAGGGGTTGAATGAGCAGCAGCTGCCGGGCAAATCTGGCTGCAGAGCCAGCTGCCTGCTACAGCACAGACGTTTCATTCTGACCCCCCTTGGCGGCAATGAGGAGATGATGCTATCACACAGAAGTCCTGAATGAGCTCCTGGAAGGTCAAGAACCTGCAGAACGTGCCAAGTTGCAGTATCTACCTCGCACAAGCTTCCACAGATGGGAACTTATTTGGTAATCATCCTCATGACAAAATAAATCGTTTTTTTAAGGGCCTGGGCCAACGTAAACAGGAAGAAAACACTGTGTTCACAGGTCAGGCTTTGCATGCTTCCCATGTTTTTGTTGTCCTGAGGATGTTTGTTAGGATGTTTTAGATGCACTCAGAATACAAAATCAGGCCTATCATAAATAGCATCCGACTCTGGTACTGAATCTTTAAAAAACCCCAACAGAAATTGCTTCTTGACGAATATAAAATGCTTTATGCCTTTCAGTGATTCCAGCTGACTGAAACTGCTGATGTTTTGACCATTTGCCTCAAGCACTCGAGGGAGAGGAACTTGCAAATGCCACCTCACCTCACTGCAGCAGAAATACAAAACAGCTCAGCTCAGATGCTCCCTGGCAGGAGTGCAACTACATCCCAAATAAGCATGAAAAGGGGTCCACAACCTCCCCTCAAAAAATAAAATAAATAAATGCTTGAATCCAGCTTACATGTGCCCCCAAAGGTCTTCTTTAAGCCCCGTTTTCCACTTGAAATTAATTGCTTCTATTGAAAAGGCTGCACGTCCTGCAAGAAACATTCCAAGTGATTTTAAAATTGAGCACAGAAAAACTGAGCTTGGCAAGGAGCTCTGGACACCACTTGGGCCAATCTTCTGTGGAAAGCTGGGCTTTAGTCTAGGTTTTCCAGGAACTGTCAAGTGCAGTCATCAGTATTTCATAAGTGTATTTTAGAACAGTAATTATGAAAATGACTTTTGCTCTGTGCTCATTAAGGAACTTCCTTTCATGCATGAATGAAATGCCAACATTGAGGCACCTGCTGCACAGCCAGCTTCAGATAAACTCACAGAGGAGCCCCTGAGAGCAGCAAGAGGTGAAGCTGCTCCAGAGCTGACCTGGCCAAATCCCTCATGGGTTATCCTGGGAATCTCCCCTCCATTGCCTTCCCCTCTCCTTCACAAGTGCTCCAGAGTGGTTTGGGGCAGGCCTGGGAGGGTGTTCATCCAGTCTAGATAATTTACAGGCGCTGCTCTGGTCCTGAAGCAGCTCATCAGGACAGCAGCATCTGACCCATCAACTGGATTTCCATGGGACTTCATCTGATCCCAGCCTCCTCCCGCAGGCAGCACAATCCCACTTTCCTGGAGATCATCGTTCACTCTGACACCACAGGGTGGTAGCACCACTAAAGGGATGGAGAGCAGAGGGTTCTCCCACAGCCTTCGGGGTCACACCCAGCTGCAGACTGTGGGGTTTGATGTTCCTTGAGGAAGCCTCCCAATGTCCCCAGAGCCAGAACACGACCCCGCCATCCTCATTCCAAGGAGAATAACAATTTGTGCTGGAGTTCTACACAACTCCTTTCAGTCACTTCCCAACATCTGTGCCGGGATGGAACAATGGAACACAGAGATGCAACACAGATGGCTGGAAAAGTCATTTCCAACACCCGACTGTGGTGGGCTTTCACCACAAGGGCATCAGCTGGCTCTTAATAAAGCTGTGTGAGGATGGCTGCCGCCTTCTCCATCGTCCCAACAGCCTAAAATTCCACAAGAAACCACCCTGCAGCAGCACCTTCCCTGGTCTCAGATGAACACACCCCAAGCCAGTCATTTGTTATTATTTACAGAGCAACAAAACACAGTGATTCCGTAGTTTTCCTTCTTTTTAACTCAGTCAGCTCTGACTCAAAGTAAGAGTCCACTAAAAACAAGGAATAAAAAAGAAATGAAAGGCCTGTCCAGCTTTACTTTCTAAGCGTCATTTGTACTTTCAATATACAGTTTTCCTATGGCCTAATATATTCCCACAAAACGGAAATCCATGGATTCTCAGGCCAAAGTTTGCAAGCAAAAAACCCACTCCAGGTCTGAAGAAAGACTCGACCATCAGGAATCTGCTCCAGGAGAGGACACAGCAGGGAGAAGGAGGAATACCTGCCCTTAGGAGACACTTGGCTTTACAACCTGTCTCAAACACCAGCTTTCGCCTTTATTAAGCAAAAAAGCAGTTACAGCAAAAAATAATACTGAGACTTTATGGGTTTGATTGCAGAGAAATAGAGGGGGAAACGTGAGTGTAAAAAACCCGTAAGCCTCAAATTGAATCATTCAAGTGTCTCCCCATCCCTGGAAGTGTCCAAGGCCAAGTTGGATGGGGCTTCGAATAACCTGGGATAGTGGAAGGTGTCCCTGCCCACGGCAGGGGAGTGGAATGAGATGATCCTTAAGGTCCCTTTCAAACCAAACCAGTCTATAAATTCTGTGATAGGGAGGGAAATCCTTCAAGCCAAAGCTTTCCATTCACTGGGATCACTCAGCTCTTGCTACCCAACCTCAGTTTCCTTCAGCACCACCTCTACCCTACCTGGACAGCTCCGGCACTGCCAACAGGCTACACAACTGTGGCTGCTGCACGAAATTCAGTCGTGGCGTTTTAACTGGTCATTAGGTATCCATGCAAAAAGATGACAGTATTTCAGAAGTTACAGCACAGCCCTGTACCCTCCTCCGAGAATCCCAGTGCTGTGACCCCCTCGGGAACAGCCCCTCCGTAGGAGCAAACACTGCTGCATTCATGCAGAAAACAAAACCAGCATTGTGAGAAAATATGCTGCTCACAGTTCTGGTGTAACATCCTCAAAAGTGGCATTTTGCTTTCCCAATCTTGAACAGTGACATTTCGGACACTCTGCTAGCAAGCAAAAGTTACACATTTCCTTCTTTGAGAGCAGAAGACCCATTTTTTTTCCAAGACACAATTTTACTAGGAAGTAAACACGTTTATATTGTTCTTAAGGACTTTGTTCTGTTTTTCCCTCTTAAATACCGGATATTAAAAACTCATGGTTCAGCCCCTGAATTTGCACAACCCGGGGGAAATTCTGCTTCCAGCAGACTGGGGGGCCTTACAAAATGTGCCACCCTTACCCCAGAGCTGTCAAAACTCCCAGAATCAGAATTGTGGAGGTTGGAAAAGCCCTCCAAGACCATCGAGTCCAACCATCCCCAGCACTGCCAAGGCCACCACTGCCCCCTGTCCCCAAGTGCCACATCCACATGGTTTTTAAACCCCTCCAGGGATGGGGACTCCACCCCTGCCCTGGGCAGCTGTGCCAGGGCTGGACAATCCATTCCATGAAGGACTTTTCCCAATATCCAACCTAAACCTCTGCTGGCACAGCTTGAGGTCATTTCCTCTTGTCCTATTGCTTGTTCCTTGGGAGAAGAGCCCAATCCCACCTCACGAGAGCACTAAAAAAATCTCAGCATCTCCTCTACTCCGTTTTATGCTTCTCTCAAAACAAAAACCAATGTAACAACTTTTCAAGGCTCTGGAAAAATTCCTTGCTCCTGCCAGCCTCCCCCTTCCTGCTGCTCCTCTGTCTCAGCAGAGTCTTTGTCCCCATCACCTCAGCTGGGACATCAAATTCATCCCTGAAAATGCATTCTCCATATTATTCCTTGGACTTCTTCAGGTTTCTGTGCTGATCCCAGCTTTGATGCTTAAGCAAATAACCAAACAGAAAGAAACCACCACAAAAGCCATTTAAAATATGGCACTTTTTCCCTATTTCTTCTCCTTAGTTATTGTGAAGTTCACCAGTAAAACGTAGCACAGGCATCTTTAGGAAAGAGTTTTCTTCACTTCTTAATGTTTACATTATATTAAGGCCAGCTATTTAAAAGAAAATTAACACAACCTAACTATACTTACAAGCTGTGCAAGAATTCCCATTTTAATCTATCATTTTCTTATGGAATTTTCTACAATCGCTGCATTTCCTTTTTGAAGAAAGAAAAAAAAAGATATTTACATGACTTTTTTTTTTTTTTTTTACCTCCAAGTGCATGAGGTTGCAAAAATAAAGCCTCGGTTATTTAAATATAGCATCCAGATAAACTATTTATGGAAGGTCAACGTTCACACTTTGGACTACAACTCATTGAGATCAAACACGTACAACAAAAGCGCTTTAAAAGCTGCTCTGTAATTGGGAACTGAGGCTCCGAAAGCAAAAAAAGAAAAAAAGAAAAAAAGAGGGTAAAACTCTTCTTCATCCTCCACTTCCAGTGGAAATCTCAGCAGCACATGAATATGGATTACGCATTTCATATATATCATCACAAGTTTGTGAGGCGCCTTGGGACCTTTGAAGAAGGCACGGAATAAATGAAAATCATTTTAATTAAAAGCAAATTAAAGGGTCTTCTAATCCAGGCGGCAGCAGCAAATCCGCGGAGAGTTTTTGGGAACGAGGATCCTTGAAGTTACATTGCTTATAACCCTCCCTAATTCCAGCTTCCTTCCCTCACTTCCCCCCAAAGGAGGCTCTGAAATTGCACGAGATCAGGTTTATTATGAAAATTCTGCTCTAGTTTCTAAAAAAAGATTTTGCTCCAGTTTCTGAGTGGCCAGAGGCACTCACACCCTCACAGAGCAAATAAAAATAAAGAAATGAGAAAGGGAATTTTTTTTTTCCTGACTGCAGGGAGGGAAGAAAAGATAAGATTCCATTTTAGGCTTTTAAGAAGTCATTTCAACACTGATTAGGAAAGTTGGAGTTCTCCTCCTTGACAGGAGGCTTTGGAAATACAGCTCAAAAAAATAAATGAAGCAACCATGTAGCAAAATGTTATCACAGAAGGGGCTCTAGATTAGGGAAGTCACAAGGTAGGAGAATGTGTGGAAGCAAAATAGACATTTTTACTGTGATCCTTTTCACTACTGTTCTTGCAGCAGGAGGGTATTATTGGTAAAATCTGACTGGTCTCCCTCTGCCTGTCCCCAGTTCACCACTGCCTATCCAATAAATTCCAGAATGCATTTACAAATCCTACCAAAAATAAACAGGAAGCTAAACCCAGTAATAGTGTTTATTTCTGTCTAAAAGGCATTTTAATATGTATTTATCTCACTAAATGACTGAATTCCTCCACTAAGAGGAATTAAAAAAAATTATACAAATCCCAACCTTGAGGGAAAGAATCCAAACAACTGAACAAGAGGAACAAAAAAAAAGAAAGAAAATGGGCAAAACGCCTGGAGAAACTCTGCTTTGATTTTGACACATGGGAATAAATGGAGAAAAAAATATTCAGCTAACCCTTCTTTTAATCAAAACATCTTCCATCTCGTGTGCAAATTTCAACAGCTGAGAAAGCATCCTACTCAATCTCCCCAAAGTGGTGTCAGCGTGTTTTATGTAAATACTGGTTAACAAGGGATGTGTGTTTGCAGCAAACGTTTTTGGGTTCTGCTTTAGGAGCTCTGGATCAGAGGAGGAACTGTAATTCTGAAGAGGATAACACATGAGCACAGAGGACAGACATTTTCTCCTTTAAACAGCCACGATGTATTTGTTAAGGAAGAGCTTTAAATAATTATTTAACAAATTACCAGGAGAAAAACTTGACGACTCAGCTCTGTACCAATCTGTGGCACTCAACATCCTGGAAGCAACTTTCTGTGGCCATGTCTGGAAATACCGTCGGGATTCGGTGACATTCTTGCTCTGAAAGGATCCTGAGACCCAGGCAGCTCCCCTGGGTCAGTCAGAGATGCGTCACAGGGGGACAAACAGGTCAAGCTCCCTGCTCTCCGAAAGGGATATCCAGGGAAAGCAAAGAATTTGGGTTTGGGCAGCGCCAGTTCCCTCTGCCCAAGGGCAGTGCTGGCCCTGGCACCTCCTGGCACTGCTCCCCCACAGCCCCTGTGCCCTCACAGGCAGAGTTCTCCTCACACTGACTCAGCAGTAACGGGATTTTATTGCTCCTGTTCTATTTCCTTGCTCTTGTCTTCATGTGGTACCTACAATGACACGGCCACCGGCTGCAACGCAGCCACCTAAACCACCTCACAACCACCTAAACCACCTGATAACCACCTAAACCACCTGATAACCACCTAAACCACCTCACGGCAATCCCATAACCACCTAAACCACCTCACAACCACCTAAACCACCTGATAACCACCTAAACCACCTCACAACCACCTAAACCCCCTCACAACC
>WBMZ01007756.1:193914-209055 GCA_013400975.1 Atrichornis clamosus
CACCTCATAATAAACCACCTCACAACCACCTAAACCATCTGATAACCACCTAAACCACCCCACAACCACTTCACAACCACCTCACCACCACCTCATGGCAACCCCATAACCATCTAAATCATCTCATAACCACCGAAACCACCTCACAACCACCTAACTCACCTCATGGCAATCCCATAACCATCTAAACCATCTGATAACCACCTAAACCACCTCACAACGACCTAACTCACCTCACGGCAATCCTGTAACCATCTAAGCCACCCCATAGCCATCTAAACCATCCCACAGTCACTCAAAAGCCATCTAAAGCACCCTAGAGCTATCTAAAACACTCCATAGCCATCTAAACCATCCCACAGCCACCCCATAGCCATCTCAAACACCCTCCAGCCATCTAAAACACCCCAGAGCCACTCCATAACCATCTAAACCACCTCATAGCAATCTAAAACACCCCACAGACACCCAAAACCCATCTAAAGCACCCTAGAGCCATCCAATAGCCATCTAAAACATCCAACAGGCATGTAAAACACCCCATAAACATCTAAAACACCTCACAGCCACACAAAAAACATCTAAGACACCCTATAGCCATCTAAAACACCCGACATGCCGACAGGCATTTCAAGCACCCCACAGTCACCCCATAACCATCCAAAACACCCCCCAGCCCTAGGGGAACCTTCATTTCACCATCACACAAAGCAGGCACAGCTCACAGCACCGGAAAAACACGAGTGCAGCTTGTGCAGAAATACAAACAGCACAAAAACAGTATCCAAGATCAAAGGCTCCTTTTTGTTTTCCAGCTTTCTTCTCTCGTCCCCTCCCTCCGTAGCTGAGAACTCCCTCGGCTGCTCTGCACCTCCCTGCCCGCAGTGCTTGCTGTGCCAGGCCAAGCAACTACCTGGGTTTAAATTAATTCATTAATTAAAAAATTTATTCTAAAATTGGGAAAGCAAGAGCCCTCCAGAAGGAAACGTTTCCCTGATGGGATTTACAGCCCACAAATAATGTTCTACATCCTCAGTGAGCAGCAGCTCAGGGGCATAAAAAAGCAGCTGAGAACAGGCAGAAACCTGTTAACAATTTTGAGCTGGAAGAAGACATGGATATAACCTCAACAGCCTTCACTCAGACAGACAAAACAACACCACCGCCAGTTCATTTATTTCTGCCTTTGTCTGCCTTCTCTGTTTAGTTTTTAACTTTTCCTGTGCAAAAATCTCTGCCCCGTAATGGCTCCCTGGGGGCAAAAGGGAAGACAAACAGACAGAAGGATGGACTGGGATGAGTGAGGCAGCCAGGGAATGGCAGGTCCTGCACCCATCCCACCTGGAGCTCACCCGCACAGAATTCAGCATAATTTTGCCCAGTGTGATGGGAAGAGAAGCACAAACTCCTTCCCACCCTGTGCCAGTGCAGCCTGGGCTGCAGCCTGGGACCCCACAGCCATATCCCTGATAAGAGGGAACAAGTTATTTCCTGCAATTCCCTCCTCCACAGCCCATATAATGCAACCCTGCTTCACAAGCACCGAAGCCTGCGTTAAACATTCTTCAAGGAATACATTTTTCCATCAGCTGGAGCGCCAAGAAAACCTGTTCCCAATGTGATAACACAAGGCAGGGGATGGCAATTCCTATTTTTACTCTCCTCAGAATGTTATCAGCGTGCAGGAAAGGTAACTTCCAGATAAGCCCATACAATCCCTGGTTTCTGAGGCATTGAGTTTTATCACGAGGGGTTTCTCACAACCACAGACCTCAGCAGCAGGAAACATTTGAGTATGGCCCTCATCTTCACCTTGCCCAGCCTTTCCTCAGCCTCAACCATTCCAGGATCCCTCAGCAAAACTCAAGGAGCTGTTTTGTCATTTAATGGTGCTGTACAGGAGATGGGACTTCCCCCCAATGACTGTCAATTCTGATCATAAAAGTGCTGTGCTGCCAAGTTCACCTGCAGCCTTTTCTTCCCTTAAGAATAAACACAATGTGAATAAACTCCTCCTCTGCCTTCCAGCTTCACATACTGAGCCAACTTCCTTGGAGAAGTACACAGGAAGGAGGACAGCATCCTCCAGAGACTCACAGGGATGCTTTCAGGAGCAGAAGTTGGTTCCAAGCCTGTTTTCTGCAATACTGAGGGGATAAATAAAAGTTACCACCCTCAGGGAGCATTTCTTGTTTGCATTTATACAAGGTTTCCTTCATTTGAAGATCTACAGGGGGATCCTACAGGGATTTAACCCTTTTGCTTGAATGCCGCTATCCTAGACCTCTTTGCAGAAGCCAGAACCACTATTTATCTAATGTGGGAGATGAAAACTCAAACTTCTCTCTCAGTTTTTGCTTATGTCAGCTATTCTTCAGTACAATTATCCAAAAAGAAATGGTGAACTTCATTCCTCCTGAAGCCATTATTACTGCTGGCTCCAGGAGCACGTCAGATGTTCCTGTTCAAAGACTGGATAAACAACCAGAAATCCAGATGCAAAACAGAAACTACCAGTGGGAGGGTGAAATGAAAATAGATGAAATTCCTTATAAAAATACAAGATGGACTTTCACTATTTTGCAAATTAGGATGAAGGAGTTGCACAACTCCAGGCTGAAACACATCATGGACACGGATATACCCTTGGAGAGCTCCGGGAGTTGCTCAGGGCTGAGGATGGTGACCAGGACAGAGATTCCTACCACCTCCAGACTGCCAGAACTTTCAATGCATTACAAACATTTTTACAGGGAGAAACCCAAAACTGACAGGGGTTTAAAGTCAAAAGGCAGACTGGACTCTCCATGGGCTCTTCTGCTGCTCTAGTTGCTTCCACTCCTTAAAGAGTGGAAAGTTATGCCCAGTTTTTGGCACAGGCTGTTTTTCCATGAAGAAAACACCCTGTATGACTTGGTTGCCTCTAAAAGGCTCAAATAACAGAGCCTGTCTTTAGATGAGCTTTTCCCTCAAAAACTGGTGGCTGGATGTGCCTACACAGATGGATTCAACTGGAAACACCACAGAGCTGGAAATCCATCCGCTTAGAAAGGCCTTGGCTGCTCTGGGGCATCCACAGCTGCTCTGGGCACCCTGTGCCAGGGCCTCCCCTCCCTCCCAGGGAACAATTCCTTCCCACTATCCCATCTATTCCTGCCCTCTGGCAGTGGGAAGCCGTTCCCTGTGTCCTGTCCCTCCATCCCTTGTCCCAGTCCCTCACCAGCTCTCCTGGAGCCCCTTCAGGCACTGGAAGGGGCTCTGAGCTCTCCCTGGGGCCTTCTCCTCTCCAGGTGAGCACCCCCAGCTCTCCCAGCCCTCGCAGCATCTCCGTGGCCTCCAGCAGCTCCACGTTCCTATACACAATCAGTATATTCCCAATACCAGGAATCATCTCACAAGCCCAGCAAACATTTACTCCAAGATCAGCACAAGTCTTGCTGAAATCGAGTCTGCACAGCCTCATTTGTCTCCTGGAGGGTCCTGGTGGGCTATGGGCAACTGAGGTCAACTCAGCAAGGATATGCAACACATTTCTCCCTTTTGTTATGCAGAAACATCATGAAGGGAAAAGGAAAACCAGGGGAATTTTTCTTTTAAATGCTCCCAGGAAAAATGTTATTGAAGACATCAATGGCCAGAAGGTCTCCCCCAAGGAGATGAGCCGAAAATGAAGCGTAACATCACCGAGACACAGCCCACCCACACACAGCAACCACTGCTCAGCATTCACAGCAGGAAAGCTGCTCTTTCTCCTGGAAAAACAACCTCAGAAAACGCCCCAAATCTGCTCAATTGAGCCCAGGCTGGAGTGAAATTCAAGTGCTTTCCTTCAGGCTGGAGCGAGGGATCCCTGCCTGCCCCAGGGCATCCAGTTAACATGAAACTGCATCTTAAAATAAAGCTTTGACAGGCATCTGCAGAATACATTTGCTAATATTATTTGAGGGTAAAAGGAAGAATAGTTTGGATTTGGATCTCTGGATCACAAGGCCATGATATAATTTTAGGCCCCTGTAGTAGCCAGGAATTTGAAGGTTCCTTGTTCATTCACATCCAAGTGGAAGATCTGAAAGAGATTTTAAAGACTTGATCCTACCTGGCCAAAAGCTCGTGGACAGACACTCCAGACAGTCTCAACCAACGCCAGCAGAGACATTTCCAAAATAAGGAAAGCCAGCTCTCCCACTTGGAATTTTCTTATACTGCTCAGGATATCAGGTCAGATATATAAAAGGCTATTTCAAAAATCAAATGCAGCAGTGGAGTCCCAGAGGCCCAATAGAAATATCTTTGCCCCATTGTCCCGACTTTGTTTGCTTGGAAACAAAGCACACAAACGATTTTAGCATTCCAGAAATTTATAAACAGGCGATGCCTTGTTTGCCCATTCTTCCTACAAGAAGACACGTCAGCATAAACGTATTTAGTACCTGCCTGCATGACTTGGGAAAACAATGAAATAAAATTAATAGCTCTCAAGGAATCCAGAAGGAACACAGGCTATGTGGATTCTGTATGGAGAAATCCCTGATTTTGGGGCCCAACAAAACCAGGGCATTACTGCCATAAACATGAGTCTTGATGAATTATTTAAATAATTAAAATAAATAATTTTTAAAAATCCAAATTAAAGAAACACACCAACACTGCTGCCCCAACAATTCCCACATTAATTTTACTACAATTGCCACTCCTTACTATCCTGACACAACTAGAACTGGATTATATATTTACTATGGCTCAGGTTTGAAGCTATTTTAAGGATCCACTATTTCCCAAACTGCTATTACCAAACATCCCATGTTGCAATTAAACAAGAGTTACAGTTTTGAAAGGCTCTGATCAAAGAGCAGGGAGGTGATGCAATTGTTTATATGTTTCCAGGGAGACTTAAAAAGCCAGAAAACACCTGGTGGTTTTAAGAGGTTCTCATGGGAGTTCTTAAACACAGAGCTGGAAATTACACAAATGCCTCTGTGGTTTCTGAGTGTTGTTTCTTTTTGGCCCTGAAAATTTAACAGAATCTCTTTAATACTTTTGATAATTTATTGGTTACTGCTCAACTGCTGCAAATCCCTAAGCAGCAAATCCCTGACACGCCACCAATTCTGCAAATGCATTGCTCCCTCTGATATTTGTGTGCTGCATCACTCTAATGATTGACTCGAGAGGCTGAAAGTAGCTTAAAAAGTTCCTTTTCGACCTGAGATCACAACAATATTTTGCCACATTTATATCCCACAGACACAATTCATCAATACATACAGAATTAATACAGCACGTTAAGCATAAAATTATAATTAAAAGACCAATACTACAAGGACTCTTTAAGAAAAGCATCCTGCCCTTCTGACCTAGTGAGATGAAGAGAAAAATAAACCTCACACCCCTAAAACACAACCACAAGCCCCAGACACCAAGAAGTTGCCATCACCTGCCTTTGGCTGAGGGAAGAGGGGACCTCCCTTATGCTCTTGCCTTGCCCTCGACAGGATGAAACAAATCAGTGCTGAACGGGGTCATTTTCCCCCTTTTGGGCTTTGTTGCTTCTGTCCCTGAGGAAAATTCCAGTTTCCCTGCAGGGATAAAGGTCCCTGTGAGCCCTGGAGTGCCCATGAATGGCCGCAGTGTTCGGCGCCGGGGCCGGGCGAGCGCCAGGGCCACTCGTGTTCCCCAAAACAATTGGTGTTTGTGGCTCCTCCAGGCAGCAGCCCACCAGACATCAACAAAGGGCTCGCACCACCTCCCTCCAAAGAAATGCAATGTTTTCTTTAAGAATCCACCTTTTTTTGTTTCATCCCCGCACGGCGTTGAGGCAACGTTCGGGAAGCACCATCAAAGCCACGGCGCGTGTCGAAATGAAAAGCAGTTGGGAAATGAGCTTAACTAAGGGAAAGCTACAGCTCAGCCAGGCTCAAGTCAGTAAAAAATGAGGGCAGATCCTCCTCTAAAAATCAATTTTTATGACAAAGCCTTTCGTGCACATAAACATACACGTGCAAGGTGCTCTCTGCTTTCAGGCTCTGATTATTCAGAGCAGAGATAGGAAAGGCCTCACCAGCTCCAAATTCTGCCCTGTACCTGCTTATCCTGAGAAGGTGAAGAGGATCCTTCAAGCCCACTTCCACCTTGCCAACCCTGCCCTTTAGGTGGGATTTTCATCACCTGCCCCTCTGCCACTCGACCTGGGCACCACCACAGCCCTCCCGGGAATTCGTGGTTCTCCTCATCCTGCCTTTCCCAACACAAGCCATTTCCACCCCTGGGAACTAAACATCAACGGGCTCAAGCTCCACTTCTAATCCAATCTTAAAATTCCACCTTGCTTTATTCCCATTCAAACCATCCATGTACTTTTTTCAACAGTTTATCACGTGATTGTTGTTATTGGTATAGAAACAGCACATTAAAAAGATTTTATTTTGTCTTGTTCTGTTGGCTTTGAATAGGGTTTTTTGGTGGCTTTGAATAGGCTTTTTTGGTGGTAAGAATCAATTTCTATAAATTACAGACACAAATATATAAAATGCACATTACCCAACACTGAAACTCAACCAGTTCATCTGCCAAAAACTCCTTTCCCTCAGCAGAGAGGGTGACGAGGCAGGACAAGTGTCCCATGACAAGAAGGACCCTTGGCACAGGGCAGAACCTCACAGGTTATCCAAATTATCCCTGCAGAAGGTCCTCTCTAACTGCTAAAGACAGAGCTGAAGTAACCCAGCCTGCCCATTTCAGTGTGCAGAGCTCACAGACCCAGCGGATGAACTGGGAAATACACAAAATTCACATTTCACTCCCAGGCGGAGCACAGGTAACTTGGGGCAGTAACTGTGACACCTGAGTCGCTGCCAGCTTCTATTTTACAGGCAGCTTAGGAAAAGTCACACCTGCTGGATCAGTCAGCGATAAGAAGATTAATTTCTTGGATGCAACAAGGGCTGAGGAGCAGCAGGATGGAGCAAAGGCAGGACAGGAGCACACCAACACTGCGGAAAACACCTCTGCATGGTGAGCAATAAATATGTTCAAGGAACCAACAGAAATCCACCAACTTTGGGCATTTCAGGTGTCCAAAGCACTGCTGGATGCACGTGGGGCTGTGCAACAGCACAAGACGTGGTTTATGTTCACCTTTAGGAAACCAGGAGAGCCCACAGAAAGCATGGAATTTAAGAGTTTCCAACATATAAAAAAAAAAATCAGGAAAAAATTAAAAAAATTTAAAAAGCCTTTACCACACTTCTGAAAAATAATACACAGCTGAGAATGCATTTCTAGCTGAAAAATTAACCCAGAATGGCTTTCTCCCTTCCCCCAGCCCCGTGACAGCTGGGCACAGCTCTGCAAAGGCTGCCTGGCAGGACAGTTCCTTCCTTCCCTCCTTTCCCACGCTCCGGAGCCGGTTCCGATTACAGCTCCCAGCCTTCGGAACGAGGGGAAAAAAAACCTCAGGGAGGGCCTGGCCATCTTTAAATCCCACTCCAATAAAAGTACACAGAGCAAAACTGTCCCAACAGAACATGGTCAGCACCAACAGCCTGCACACTATTAATTCCTGAACACAGAAATGTAAAACGCTGTTCACAGAGGAAGTTTTCAGAATTCAGTGATGGTTTTTTTTTCAAGGAAATTACTCAATGTTAGTCCTCAGAAGATTCTGGTGAATGAGGCCAAATTCCAAGGGTAAATGGTTTGCTGCAGTACAGCAATTCTCAAGCTTATTCAGTACAACTTGTAGCTCAAGTTATAGATCCATAAAACTTCTACATAACTTGTGCAGTTCACAAGTTAAAGATACTAAAAAAGGGAAAAGTGAAGAATCTGAATGCTGAGAGCTCGGCTGCACATCTCTGTTATCCCAGGTCAAGGCATGTTGTGCTCAGGTGAAATCGAGAAGGACTTAAAAATGGAATAAAATCACAGAATCGTGGAATTGTCTACATTGGAAAAGCCCTCCAAGATCACTGAGTCCATTCCCAGCACTGCCAAGGCCACCACTGCCCCCTGTCCTCAAGTGCTACATCCACATGGATTTTAAATCCCTCCAGGGATGGGGACTCCATCACTGCCCTGGGCAGCTGTGCCAGGGCTGGACAACCCTTTCCAGGAAAAAAAAAAATTCCTAATATCCAATCTATTCCTCGCCTGGTACAGCTTGAGGCCGTTCCCTCCCCTCCTGTCCCTGTTCCCTGGGAGCAGATCCCAAATCCCCCCTGGCTGCCCCCTCCTGTCAGGGACTTGTGCAGAGCCAGAAGGGCCCCCCTGCGCCTCCTTTGCTCCAGGCTGAGCCCCTTCCCCAGCTCCCTCAGCTGCTCCTGCTGCTCCAGCCCCTTCCCCAGCTCTGTTCCCTCCCTTCCCTTCCCTTCCCAGCTCCAGCCCCTCAGTGTCCTTCCTTTTGTGAGAGCCCAAAACTGACCCCAGGCTTGAAAACTGCCCCGTTATGACACCGCCAATTATCTCAACATCACAAGCGCCAGAGTCTGTTCCTAACGGTTTAAACTGTGTAATACAAATAGGTCATTATTTAAATATAGTTCCCTGTTTCCACCTTTTCCTTTCCTCTCCGCCTTCCCAGAAATATTTCAAGCCTCTACAACTTCCTCTCCCCCCAGTCCTGCCGGGAACCAGTGCTGGAGGTGGGAGGTTTGCCTGTGGAAAACAGATTAGAATTAAGTGCTGGATCTGTGGCCTTGAAACGTGCCCTCAGCTGAGTTTTTAATTTGGGCTTTTCAAGATTGATCAGCACACGTGTAATTTAAAAGCAATTTGAGGCAGCAAGGCAGGTAGTTTGACTTAAAATTAATGAGCTTTTGACATCTGCAAACAAAATGATAACGTGAACCCATTTAAACTCATCCCTGTATTTAACAGGAAAAGCATCTATCATTTTAACTTGGTTACACAAAGGCTTTTCTTCTGCAATATGAAAGCTGTTCCACCACAATCCTGCTCCCAGCAGCAGTTTGCAAACTTTGCCCAGTTGTATCAGATTAGCAAAAAGACAGGCTGCAGATAAATTAATATTGTTGAATAATTAAACGTTTTAAGTGACATTGTGCAGCGTGATTGAAGAGATTCATGAAACCCAAATTTAAATTAACAAGACTCAGTACCTGAGACATCTAAACCCTCAGGATACAGGATACAAACATTATTTATGGGTTGTTTAAATCAGGATTTCACTACTCAGGAAAAACACAGCACTGCAGCTTGAGCAATCCACAGCACGTTCCAGCAGAAACTAAGGCTGGGAATGCAAAGGGAAAATAATCATCCAAGGACAAACTGCAAAGATGACAAGATGAAAGGGCAAAAGACCATAAAGATGGAATTTACCAAAAGAAACAATAAGCAGGATGAAGGAAGGGTTAGTAGTGAAAACTGCTCTGCAGCTGAAGAATTACAGCTCTTGGTAAAGAAATATTTATCAAATATCCTGAAAGCCAGAGGGTCTTTAAGCAGGAATTTTCATTGTTGGCTTCAAGTTGTGACCACGCTGACTTTCTCTCATTCACCAGAGAGGTATCTTCTCTTTTGGATAAGAAACTCCATTAGAAGAACCACGGGACGTAACAAATTATGGGAGCACAAGCCAAGATAAAAGAAGACGTCGTATGAACCTCATGGAGGGTGGTCCCACTTTGGGAATGCACAGACAGGACACCAGCAGCCCCTGGGGCACTGCGACCTTTGGGATTCGGGATCACAGCCAAGGAAGCACCTGCTCTCACAACCAACCCAAGCACTCAGCCCTCAGAGCCATCCACATTGCACCACGCCCATGGCAAAGGGACCTTGGAAGGCCCTTCGTGTTCCCAGTTCATCCCAGTCTGCTGCAGCCAAAATTCCTCTGCTGGTCCTCAGTCAGTCCCTTGCAAGGGGCACTGTGATGACCCACAGCAGCTCCATTCCAGCTCCGCTTCCTCCGGAAGTTGTGTCAGATGAAAGAGAGATTGATTTTAGCAAAAGGGATGAAAAGTCAAACCCCACAACAATGCAAGGAACACCCAACCATGAGGAAACCTGAAATCCGTTATCTCGAAAGGGTAAGATCTTGTCACGAATGTGGAGGTGGATATTTCATTCTGAATTATTTTCTAGTACCTCCAGAGCAACAAAACTTAGAAGTAGGAGGTTTATTCTGCAGCTGACCTAATTATTTTGCCCTGATCTTTTAGAAGTGACACGAGTAACACACTTTTCACTTCCCTCCCTTGTAAGTCTCCTGTTATTTGCTTATTTGCTTGCTCTTTAAAATTCGTAGTACTACAGAATCAAAGCCTTTCCAAGTCTTCATTCTTCCTGGTGATCCTTGTTGCTGCATCCCTGTTTGTGTGTGTTATCTCCAGGGAACAGCTGTTCCTGGTGCAGCTCCTTCCAGCTGCTGGGGCATCCTCACACTCCTGCGTGGCAGAGCTGCCTCCTCCCAGCACAACAATCCCAAAACTGTCACTTCCATTGCTCAGATATTTTTTACTTTATATCTCACGTCATCTTCACCTCAGTTTTGTTTTTTGGTTTTACCGGCTCAGATCTCTCACCCTTACCAAAAATGTATTGCTTTATGTTAGAAAAAGAAAACCTGGGATAAGCCAAGTTTTCGGGACTGAGCAAGTTTTCCTTTTTACAGAGGGGTAAAAGTGACAGCAAACCCCACAGCTGAGTTGTGCTGCATTTCCCAGTGACAATTCACCACCATCACAAGCAACAAACCACCCCAGCACATTTCTTTCCAGTTTTATTTCTTCCTTTAGCCAGGAAACACCTTGGAACACAGGCAGACCTCTGTGAGCAGCTTTTTACTTTGTGACTTCAGCACTGAGTCAGTGCCAGGAGCCAAAGGGAAAAGGGCATTTTTAGGGCAGGAGATGTCACTGGGGAGGCATCCTCTGCAGACAGCACAGAGGATTTGGGCAGGCAGAGGGATGGAATCGTTGATGGAATTGTTACAGCTGCAGTAACTCGACTGAATTAAAGGGCACAGCACTGGGCACATGCCTTAAAAACACATTCCATGATTTGAATAACTCTCAAACATAAAATCCTGTACAAACACTTCAACAAAATGCTGCTGCCGAGCTCCTCCTAATCTCTGTTTTATCAGTATCTCATTTCAGCTCTGGCTTGCACAAGTATTAAATATATTTGTACAACAAACTGGAAGAGATACCTACATTTCAGCAAGAAGTCTGGAATAATTACAGGCACCTTTTTTTTTTTCCTTTAATTAACCCTTACAGCATTTGGGATTATACATCTCAGACTGGACAAACACAACACCAGGCTGAAACCCCGTGCAGAAAGGCACAGGCAAGGAGTGCAAAAGGTAAGATTAGAGTTTAAAAGGATGGAGAAAGCCTGCACAGGCTCCAGCCACTTCTCATTCAGCCTGAATTCTGCTGCATCACATCACAAATCAGTCCAAGCAATATCCCAATCATTCCCTGAGCCAGCTCTCAGCCCATAAAACCAGAGTCACATCCAGGGTAGCCATAAACGCTCCACCAAGACCACGTAATTCCAGACTCCTTAATAATTCATCCATCAATTTACACCACTTTCCACGCTGGGGCACCAAATGATATTGCAGGTTACAGAGGGATTCTGCTTTCATTAATATTGTACCAAGAGATCAATAATGAAATGCCTATCAAGGAGCAGAGAGCTGCTCACTGCAGGGCATCCAAAGAGCATCCCTCAGGTTTGGCTCCTCTCCTGCTGCTTCCCAGCCCACAGGGGTGCAGCCCTGGAACGCTGCAGCATCCCTGGAGGTGCTGGATGTGGAGCAAGTCACAGAGTTGGAGTCTGCATGGATGATTCACTAAAGCCAGCCCATTTTGCTGTTCCTACCCACTATTTATAAATTATATAATCAGCCACCACTGCTCAGCTGGTCCCTTCCTGTCAGCTCCTCCAAAAATGATGGAATAGCACCTTCTCCCAAAAACATCCCTTTTCAAACACTTCTCCTGAGAAATGTCCGTGGTGTGTCCAGATACAAAGTAACTCATTTTAACTTTCTATGTGAAGACAGGTTTTTTCCACCGAAACATCATCACTCCCTGCTGATGGCCTTCAAGTGCTCTGACCCCACCCTCAGACGCGGGTCCTCCACCCTGCCACAAATCTGTGCTGAAGAGCATTCTGAAAACGGAGACTGAAACACAGCATCCCGTTTACCAAAGGACAACTCCATTCCAAAGAGGGACCCACGTAATCCTCAGGTTCTCTGGGGACTTGAAGCATTTCTCCTGCAGAGCCTCCCACTGCTCCAGCGAGCAGGGTGGACTGTGCTCCCAGCAGCACGACAAACCATCTTTATTCCTTTGGGATCTTCCTGGTTCTCATCCCACACAGCATTCCACACTTGCTTTTTTTTTTTTCATTCTCCACTTCAGCTGACCTGCTCCAAAACCTTGGACAGCCTCACAGCACATCACCAAGCACAAAGGGGGATAAAAGCACTTTACTGATAACAAGAGAGCTGCAGAGGGACTTTTGCCAAGGGCATGGAGGCACGGGACAAGGGGGAATGGCTTTAAGCCGAAGGAAGGTAGATTTAAATTAGATATTAGGAAACATTCTTCCCTGTCAGGGTGGGGAGGCCCTGGCACAGGGTGCCCAGAGAAGCTGTGGCTGCCCCTGGATCCCTGGAAGTGTCCAAGGCCAGGCTGGAGCACCCTGGGATAGTGGGAGGTGTCCCTGCCCACGGCACGGGGTGGCACTGGGTGGGCTTCGAGGTCTCTTCCAGGCCAAACCAGCCCGGGATTCTCTGATAACACACGGATCTGACTTCTCAGAGAACACCAAGGACATCTGTGACAGGGCAGAACTGCACTGCTGACTTCCTCCAGCTCTATTTCACTTGGCAGTTTGTCAACCCACGTCCACTCATTTTTCTTCACCAAACCTCTGAAATGAGCGAGACAAAGGTCGCCAAGTGCAACAGGCAAAGCACTGCTCTCACACACTCTAAAACCAGCTCAGTTAATAGCACACAGCTCTGCAGCTTTGGTCCAGAAACCTGCAGCTCCAGAAAACCAACAGACTTCAAAATCCTCCTCACGGCTGTCACCTTCCAGCTGGAAAAGTGGGAGAACCCACTCTGTGCGAGGTGCAAGGCAAGAACCAGCTCTACCCTCTGCTCCAGCCCCACGGGAACCTGCGTGGGACAGGAAGGTCTGACACAGACCTGGGGCCTGCAGAGTCCCCAAACAATCATTCCCCAGCTTCCCATAATTTATTTCAGCTCACACGGTGCATTCCTGACACCACCCAGGCCATAAAAACCAGGAGCTGGGAAGGCAATGGAGGGTAGGGGGGAAAAATAAGATCAAGAAAATCGAGGGATTTCAGACAACTGTTCTATGGAAGGTGAGCCCTTAACTCAGAGATAAAAAACCCTCACTGAGCTTGGTAACAAACCAATAAACACAGGTGAGGTGGAAACCAGGAGAGGAAGCAAGATACAAATGCAAACTGGGACCCAAATGTGCTAAAATTACCCACTTAGCACCTGCACTTCACAGGCTGAGGATAAACTCCTGCAGCCCAAACAACAGCAGCTTTGAGGTACATCAAGATGTCTGGGTTTATTCAAAGTGTCAGGGGCGCGGGAAGCTTTTAAACCAGGAATTCAGTTTGTATCTGTCCTGGGGAGAACACATTCACTGCATTTCAGGAATACAGAGCATGCCAGTCAAAGCAAAGGATGGCTAGTGTGGCACAGCAATTCCTTTATTTGTGAGCAAAGAAGGAGCGAAGGAAAGGAATCAAACACTACGCCCACACCATTTTGTTCCTCACATTATTTTCCTTCCCTTCTTCTCTCACATTTCTAAATTCATTCAACACATTTCAGCTCATTCTGTCACTTGAGAAAAACAAATGTTTTTAGCTGAATTCCCGCTGCTCCATCACCCCCCAGGTGATGTCTGCATCCACCCCAGCAACCTGCTGGTCCCACTTATCCCACCTCCAATCCCAACCCCTTTCTCTCACCAGTGCCACCGCCCCAAGCACAAAGCAGGGGCAGGTTGCCCCGTGAACACCTCCTTACCCCCCATTAAGGGCTCCTCTCCTCAAAGCCCAAATTCCACCTTGGCAAGAACAAACCACCTGCATCTTCCCACTCCAAGACCTAAATGGTTTCATTTATCCCTCAGCAAAACCGACTGGGGGATAACACCCCTCCTGGATGAGGAGACTGCATTATAGCCACATATAAATCTCTTTTAAACTACGCCCAGTTTCCAGCTGAATGTCATTAATTTTCATCAGAAGTTACTTTATTTATTTATTTATTTACAAGCCCCAAACACATCGTGCACAGAAGGCACGACCATCACATGCATCAAAAATACTGGGTTTTTTTCCATTCTCAGCCTCTTTATTTCTACTTTCCAGGGCTTGTAACATCTTAGAGGGGGGGAAAAAAAGGCTTGATAAGCGATGTCTTTTCTTTCAACTCAGCAGTCTCTACCCCATCCAAATCAGACACAGACAGCTACACAGCTGAACACACAGAAAATCACTTCACTCTATGGAAATAAGCCACATGGAGAGGAACCTCACTGAAAAATTGGAAAAAAAAAAAAAAAAGGAGACAGCCTTTCACAATTAAAAACCACCGCTCCATCTCACAGCAAATATCCATTAACCCTTTCCACAAAGCCACGAGTGAGAAAAAGGAAAATAAAATCCCGCGATGGGAGACAGCCGAAAGTCTGGTGAAAGCAAACTAATAAACGGAACGAATGGAAATACAGGGAGTTTAAACAACACTAGCCTTGACCGAGGGAGACCAGCAGAGTTTGTCCGCAGCCGCTGCTCCCCCGAACGCCGCGTGCGCCCCAGCCCCGCTCACCTCAGCGAGGGCTGGATGGGAAGGGACGGGACAAGAGCGGCTTTAAAGGCGCAGCTCAGCCGCCAGCCCCATCCCGGGCGGAGCGCGGGGCCGGGACACCTGGCAGCCAGCGGGCGGCGGGAGCGGGATGCGCGGAGATGCCCAGGGATGCGCGGAGAGCGGCTTTAAAGGCGCAGCTCAGCCGCCAGCCCCATCCCGGGCGGAGCGCGGGGCCGGGACACCTGGCAGCCAGCGGGCGGCGGGAGCGGGATGCGCGGAGATGCCCTGCCCAG
>WBMZ01007757.1:0-75535 GCA_013400975.1 Atrichornis clamosus
CGGGCCGAGCCGAGCCGGGCCGAAGCGAGGCGGGCCGGGCCGGGCGGTAACGGGGCGCTGCCGGGGTCAGGAGCGGAACGGGACGTGGGGGTGACAGCCTGACACCCCCTCCCCGCGCTGTGCAGCCGGTGGGTGGGTGCGGTGAGCCTGGGGCCGCCACAGCTCCGGCGGGGCACGGGGTGAGCGGCGGCAGCGCGGCTCCGGCGGGAGGCCCTGGTAGGCGGGGACAGAGAGAGGGGGGCTGTGCCGGGCTTCGGTGTTCCTTAAAGCGTTTTGACGGGTGCCTTAATGACATCCGGTGTGTCAGTTATTCAGTAGAAGGTGGGAAACGGAGGAGGAATAAACAGGTTTCTCAGCAAAGGCGGGGAGTGTCAGCAAGTGGGTGCCAAGGGCTTCCCTGCTGTAACCGATCATAGGCGTAAATGTCCTGAGCAAGGAAACGGAGGGAGAGGATAAGAAATCACAGACAGAAGCAGATTTAAGGTGCTAACTCGGGTACCTTGGAAGGATCTTGTAGTGCCGAGTGGGCAGTAAAGTGGTCTGAAGTTCGGTCTTAAATATTTAAAAAGTCATAGGTACATAGAAATTCACCTTAACTATACATGTATATTAATGTATAAATACACACATGTATATGTTTTGCCATTTAGGAAAGATTTTAAGAGGGTAGGTATATCTGTGAAAATGTCATGCACTGCAGCTGTCAAAAAGACAAACAGAAGATTACAAACTAGGACAAGGTACACTGAGAAACAGGACAAAAATACCACCCCAGTAACAATATTTTCTTGCCTCCATGCAGTTCTGGCTGCCCATCATGGAAAGCAGGCCATGAAATTAGATGTAGAATGCCAGAGACAGTGGGAGATACAGAGTGGTTTCAGAATAAAGGAAGACCAGATAGATTAGGACTTGCATTATCTCTTTGAAGCAGTTCATTAACATCTTAATTTCCTTTTTTTAGAATGATAATAAAGAAAAAGAGAAAAGACATTAATGAGGAATCTGCACAGAAAAAGAAAAAGGTGAAGACTACTATTAAAATTGAGGAAGATGTTCAAATTTTCATTAAACCTGAGGACAGTGGTCATCTTGAGAAAAAAACAAAGATAAGGAAAAAGCAAGATTTAAAAGGTGAATGTTTAGACCAATTGCAACCAAAGAATAATATGAAGAAAAACAAGAAAAAGAAAGTTGGCTCTGAATTACTCAGAGAAGCTCATTTAGAAAGCTTTGTGAATGTAAAAGGTCATCTCGATTCAGAACTTCAAGAAGAATCAGAGGAACAAATTAAAATACTCAAAAAGAAGAAAAAAAAAGTCCAGTGTGGTTTATCCTTGGAGGATAATGAGAGTAGTGACATGGAACTTTCAAATCATCATACAGATGGTACTAAGAAAAATGAATTCCCTTTAAAAAAAAAGAGAAAGAATACTACTTTGAATTTGGAATTGGATGGTGAAGTTATGAGGAAAAAAAAGAAGAAAGGCAGTTCATCTTTTTCATTAAAGGACATCCAGGACACTGAACAAAAGCAGTCTGCAAAAGTTTATGGAAACACCCACAAATACGTTTCACAAGCAGCAGCGTATATGAGTGAAAACCATGACACAGATAATGCCCAGAATGGTGGGGAGAGTTGTGTAAGAAGAAAGAAGAAGAAGAAGACAGGTAAGTTTGACTCCTTTTTAGCACTAGCAGATGATCAGAACAACATACATCGAGTTCCTGGTAGCCTCACTGCATTAAGTGACTTCAGAAAAAGAAAGAAACAGAATTCCTGGGAAATTACATTGACAAACAGAGAGGAAGAGGACATAACTGAGAACTTTGGTAGTACCAAAGAGACTAAGAAGAAGAAGAAGAAGAACAGAAGCAAAGATGTTTCTTCCTCAGCCTGTGATTGTAAGCAAGGCCGCAGTCACAGCATTCCTCCAGCCCAGCAAGAACTTGAGTCTGAGAGAGAAGAGCTTTCGGGGAAAAAAAGCAGGAAGAATTTCAAGGATAATAATGAAATCAGCAAGAAGAAAAAGAGAAAGAAGATTCAGAAAGAGGAGAAAGAAAAAATATATTCAGAAGTTTCTTTAAAAAGTTACAGTGCCTCTAAAAGCCAAAAAATAATACTACTAGAAAGCAATAAAAAGAACAAAGAGAGTGCAATGGAGCGAGCTCAGTGTGTTGCAGGGGATGCTGTAGATGGGGCATTATGCAATAGTAATCCTTTTCTCTGTGACACAAAAAGGAAAAAAAGAAAAAAAGTACCACCACAGGACTTTGCTGAAGAACCAGGTTCAAAAGCAAATACAAAAAAGACAAAGCTCAAGACAGGTTTACCAGGGAATGAGTCACTGGTAAGTTGTAGAGAGGAGGGCAGCTTTGTACCCTCCTGCTAAGGAATTGAAGCTTTTTTGGCAGTTTCCTACTCTGCAGGCTGTTCTGCCTGTTTGTAACATGGAGGTCAATAAGGGCCCCCACTGGGTGCTGAGAAGCAGGGTCAGCTGTCCATTTCAGCATGTCATAGTTCACAGAACCACAGAATATTCTGAGCTGGAAGGGGCCCGCGAGGGTCACTGAGTCCAGCTCTGAAGTGAACGGCCCATACAGGGATCCAACCCCCAACCTGGGTGTTACCAGGACAGTGCTCCAACCAGGCTGGTCCTCTGACACGTGAGAGAGTGTTGATGCCTTCTGCTGTAACCATGTTGTGTTTCAGTTGTGAAAATGTAAATACTGCAAGTAACAGCAAGTATTGGCCCAAAAAGAAAATTAGTACGTACAGTCATACGTGTTCAGTCGCCCTTGGCAAAGTGGCAACACTCTTAAAAATAGGATTTTAATACCATGTCACTTACCCTGAACAGGTTGGTAACACTGGCAGCATGAGTGCATCTAACTGTGTTTGTTAGACTTTTCCTCAAGCTTTGCTGCTTTTAATGCTGGAATTACATAATGTTAGAAACAAGGGGAAAATTTAGCCAAAACCTGTTGTCTAACTCAGAGAAAACTTCAGAGAAAATCCTAAGAATCCTTGAGGTATGCATTTTGTTAGAAAAACATTAGAGACCTAAACACATATTTTTAATTAAAAAAATAAATCTATGCAAGAAAATAGATGTTAAGAGCTGTGTAAATTGTAACTGATTGTATGCAGACTGACTGTTAGGCAGACTGACCCATCCCAGGGTCTTGCAGGACTGCCATTTCTGAGGTGAAACAAACACAGGGAGGAACTGATTAAATGTTTGAAATGCAGATATTTCTTCGATTGTTTTTTTCTCCAAAATTAGACCATTAAGATCTGGTTTTATTGCTTTAACTTTTTTTTTCTTTATCTGATTAGCATTGTATTTTAAAGCTAAGAGTGCCAAAAGGTAGTACCTACATGCCCAACTTCTGTTGTTATCATTGGGAAGTAAGCTGTGAGATGCTCAGAAATTCTATAAGTATCTCTTTTTATCTGCTTAAAAAACTTTGAAAACACCACATTTCAAGTCATTAAGAGGTTGTTTTTATTTTCATAGGTAATGGGAAACTGCACTCTGCTTTTTATCACGAACTGTGAATGCTTGGCTTATTTAAAAGTCAAGCTCTAGTTAATAAGGTATTGAAGATTTTTGTAAGGATGGAGCAGGCCACAGTGTGAGCACACTCCAGCACACTTAATGGTGTGCTTTGCTTTGTTATGCACTCAGAGATGCAGTTTCCTCAAGTTCTGTGGAAACCTGGCAGCTGTCTGGTGTCTAGTGCTAATAATTAAATATAGGTTTATGTGGAGACCCAGATACAGGCTTTTTTCACAGGGGTTTTTGAGGGTAGTGTGTGTGCTTATCAGTCGTGAGGTGAGCAGATGTCCAGGGCTTTTAATGTAGATTTCTCCTTTTGACCTTTCAAAAGGACACGGTGGTTTTATTGCTGGGATACATTTTTTAATTAAATTGACATTGCCTCTTTGAGAGTGTTGAACATTATTTGGATTCTTGCAGCTGCTCACATTGTGCAGAGGCAAGATAAGCCCTGCAATGACATGTGAACTTGCATGACCAGTTACAGTGGAAACCACAGCAAATACTTGCAAACAGTTCAGAAGAAGGGTGTAGGGTGCTGCATGTTTTGTTTCTTATTCCCATAGGCAGCTCCTTTAATAATAAAAAATACTTAAGAGAAAACTCAATGATTGAGAAGTCTGAGTTAATCAGTTCTAGCAAGTTCTAGTTCCTGCCAGGCCAAAAGACACTGCACTAATAAATGGCTGATCATGTCAGTCTTGCATTTAACTGTGCCATAGTCCTGAAACATTTTAGTCTACAGCATGTTACATACTGTGCATGCCTTGAAAAATCCTCTATTGGGCTTGGTGCTGCAAGCAAAAGAGCAAATTCTAATGACAATGTGGAGTGATACCCATTTAATACCAATGATTGGTGTTTTTCCCATTGGATGCCATTGCAGTCAGCTTGGGCAGAGTGAGGAGGAGTGAGGACTCAGTTTACTACTTTGATGTTGTTTGCCAGCAGACAATATAATCCTACCACGTGTGAATGTGCTCCTTTTCCATGAAGTTGGAGGAAGGCTGGCACACCTCCATGGGGTAGTTTTTTCCACTCGATAGCCCTCAGCAGGTCAGCACTGTGCTGGGAATTAGCAGGGATGGGGGTGCTTCCTCCTTCTGGCTAAAAAAAAAAAATATGCTGCAGCTGTTTGCAGAATCCTGTCAGGACAGTTTTCCTGCTTGTTTTAATAGATCTGAAAAGACAGTACCAGGCCATCTAGAAGTAAATTGGGGGTTGTTTTTGGTTTCTTTTCATCCAAGCCCGTGAGCTCTCCTTCCTGCAGCCAGTGTTCTCGCATTTTTAATCGTTCGTGTGTGCGTGTGTCTGTGTGTGAAAGCAATGTACAAAAGGTAGCTTTGGAAAAGAAGGTAAATCATTGATGGCTTTTAATAAAAATAAAGCCTCAAAAAAGTAAGAGCAGGTTCTGCTGACAGGAGTATGTTACAAATCTTTTCTTTGTCATTTCCCTGGCTGTTTCATGCTTGGATTATTGTTAGCTGTATCAATAGATCTTCCCTTTGGCCACCTTTTCCAGGCTGGTCTAAAGCTTATGGCTCTAATTTATCACTATCCTGGACTTACTACTGTTACACTGGATGCCCAGAAATCTTACCCTAATTACAAATTTGGAAAAGAGAGGCTGAGGGCAGTGATGTAGGAACACCAGTCACAGGGAGCAAAAGCTGAAGGGCTGCACTTTGTGGAAGAGTGATCAGTATCTGCTTGTCTGTGGACTCTGCCTTGGATTTACCTTCTGCCGTTCAGCCCATCCATTCCTCCTGGAACTGCTCTGTCTCTTCTGTCAGCTCCCTGTTCCTTGCTCTCAAACGTGGAACTGATGTGCCACTTGCTGCCATTGTAGGAGACACTTGATGTATGTGTCGTGCCTCTCCCTGTGCTCTTTCCAGACTGGAAGCTCCTTGGGGACCATCATCCATTACAGAGCATAGTATAGCTGCCTCTTAATTGGTTTTTGTTTGTTAACCTGTTTCAGAGAAACCTTTTATTTATTTTACCTCCAATTTTTAAGTTTTTTAAGCTTTCACTCTCTGTCCTTTTCTTCAAGTATAAATTTAAACTTCTACAAAATGGCTTAATTTGAAATGACTCTGCCTGCAAATGTTACTGTGTGTGCCAGTGTTGTTGACAGGTCCCTTTCAGTGTGTGAATTTAGAAATCATTTATGTTGGTTAAAAAAAAAATCTTGGTGAGAAAGTTTCTCCATAGAACTACACAGATTTAATTGGCATTTTTATCTTACATCTGACTATTTATTCTGGCCCCAGAATAGTACTACTGATTGCTTAGTGTTTTAACTACTTTTGTGTTAAGAGCTGTGTAAATTCTAATTAACCAGAATGGATAAAAATGATCATACAAGCTTTTTCCTGTTTTACAGGAACATCTAGATGGTGTAATTATTGTGCAGGAAAAGAAAGGAAACTGTGATGAAGTTAACATAGACAAGGTATGCTTTGTCTTAATTGTGTAAGATTTAAAGCAGGTCAGCATTTAAATATGCATAGGAATTGATAGAAAAAACCTGCTTTGTTGCTTATCTACACCAGGATTTTCCTAAAAAAAGCTCTGCTTAAAATGTGCTTTACCTTCTGTGGGTTAAGTGTAAGATGTACAGCTCCAGTCAATGTCAGAAGCTTCTAAGTAACTTACTAAGTTAAATACAGGCTTCCTCACCTCTCATCAATGTTGGCAGTTTCAGCATAGCTATTGCCTGCAGTTAGAAAATTAAACTTACCTGATACAGCAGAATACTCGTTTAACACACCACTAGAAAAATCAGTTCTTGTGTTGCATGTGAAAGGATCCCATGTAACTTTTTAATTATCCTTGCAAAATTCTGAAGACAACCAATTATTTTATTCTTCTCTTATTATGTCATTTTGAATTAATTAGCTGTCATTTAACACACAGAACATAGTGTCTTATGCTGCTGTGTAATTTTTCTGCACTAGGTGAGGCGGCAGGCTCTGCAAGAAGAAATCGATAGAGAATCTGGCAAAACCAAGGTTTTCAGTTCCAAAGTGGGACAGGTATGTATGAGCTTAGACCTTGACCTGATGGAAATACTGTGTCCCAGAGCAAGTTCCTGAAAAAAAAGTGCTCTTTTTTGTATGTGGCTTGGCACAACAATATTCCTTCTGACTGCAGATTTAAGGTCATGCTATAGAACAAGTTGGTACAATGCCAGGAGAGTCTGAGAGCTGAGCAGGAAACTTTGGCAATGTACAATGCTCTAATTCCCATCATCAGTCCTCAAAAGCAGCATTTTCTTTGGTTCCTCTGGAGAATGAGCCATCAAAAATGGCTACAGAAGCATTTTCTGCTTACTGTGAAATACAAATAATTTTAGGCTATGGATACCACAGTCACTGAAGTGTATCTGATTTCTTACCTGGAAGACTTGGCATTCAGAAACAGGGACACACATGGAAAGGTAAAGGGGTGGCAACTGTTAAACACATGTGATATTTACAGTCAGTCCTCTCATGGCTTCTACATCTTTCCTCCACCTCTTTGAAAGATGATTCTTTATTCTTTGCTTTTGCATCCTACTCAGCCTGACAGATTCACAGTAAGGTAGTGGGAACTTGCAGTAGTGTTTAGCAGGGGTAAGAGGATTGAGGTGCAGAGAAAGCTTTGCTAATAATTGAGGCTTTTGTTGTTTTGCCAGACTGCCAGTATGCCTAGAAAGCTGGAATACGCCTCAAATGCCAGAAACAACTTCTGTAGATATAACATAGTGGGAGGGAGTCTGCAAGAGCTCTGGAGTTGCAGCTAATAGTCTCTGAAGTCATTGAGAAAAATGACATCCTTGGCAGGAGAGCTCAGTTCTTTGGCACTGATCTGTCCCTGTTTGTGCAGAAGAAGCTGTGAAAACTAATTCATCAGCTCCACAAAGAGTGAGCTGGAAATGCTTCAGCAAAAGCTGTGTGTAATGCCTGCCAGCAACTCACTTAAAAACAGAGTTTTGACAAGCCATAATTATATTTGCATCTGTGCAGATGTCTCCCATTGCAAAGGGGGACGTTACATTTATCTCTGTGTGACTTGTGTGTATCTCTATGTGTCCATGCATCTGTGTCACAGACAGGGCTTACACAGCAACCTGCCTTTGTGCAAGGTCAAAAGACTAAAAAGTATTATGGGTAGCTTTCTTTTAATACTGAGTATTCTGGCCTCTGATACTGCATGATACTCCAGCCTTGCTTTTTTTTTTTAAACTTAAACCTGCTACAGCTTGTCTGCACTATTGTGTAGCGTGCTGTGTGTCATGTTGGCTGTCTGCTGGAGAATGACTGTTTCATGCAAGCTGCAACTGTTCCACTGGAAGGATTTCAGGCTGACATAAACAAACCACTATATTCACATTTTTTCCTTTGATGTAGCCAGCTTAGTCTATTTAATTAATAATCAGACATTCTTCCGTTTAGTACCACGCCCAATTTTAAAGAAAAAATTGTGAGTAGCAATCCTGCCAAAAATATTTCTAAATGACTGCATAGCTGTAGCTCAGGAGTCAAATAAGACCCTTCGATAATGAAGCCTGTTTTTAGTAAGCCAAAAGTTCATGAACTTCATAAATCATATGGTGTCTCTTGGGTTATCCACAAACAGCTGAAATCTCATTTTACCTGGACACTGCCTCCTTAGAAAGGAGCCGGAATCTGGAGACAAAAGAAAAATCCTGAAGGGGGATGAACTAGTTCAAAGAGTACAGTTAAAGGCAAATACAGTGAATACAACAAACACAGCAAACTGCAAGGGAGGGGAGGCTTTAAGGGAACTAGATTTAGCCTGTTGGATAAGGGCATGCCCTCTGTTTTTGCACCTTGCAATAGTAGTTGTAATTAGTGGGATTAAAATGCAAATATTACTTAAAGGTTATGAGCCAGATTGAACACTGTCTCCAAAACTAACGTAACACTGCTGAAAACAACAGCTCTCTAACGAGGCAGTGGGAAAATGAAACCATATGAAGTGACAGTGAAAGAGGATTAAGTCCAGCAGTTTTCTTAGAGTAAGAGATAATGTCTGGCTCTTTGAGCTAGGTAAAGAGAGAGCAGAAGGCCAAGATTCCTGAGGAGGGAAGGGAGATTCTCAAAGCTCATTAACCCCATCTCCAGGTTAAATGGTCTGAAATGCTAAGGAAGGTGCACTCATACAGAGTTAGGTCATTCTTTTACCACATCCTTCGAGAGGTACTGCCCATAGAATAACAGCTTCCCAGCTCTGTCACCCTGTCATGTTTTTGTAGCTGGTTCTGTTCACATGGTACACAGCCAGAAATTGTCTTCCTTGGTCTTGATATTACTGAACTCATCCAGTGTTAACTTTGTTTTGCCTCACAGGATACGAAGTTTGGACAGTGGAGTACAGCTACTTTTAAAAGTTCTGAGGAAGAAATGAAGTTTTTTAGACTGATGGGTGGCTTTAAAAACAGTTCTGTGCCTATCCAAAACCTCTCAGCAACTACAAACAAACCAAACATGGCTCTGAACAAGGAAGGCGAGGAGAAGTTACAGCAGGCTCTGAAGATGCAGTTTGATAAAGCAATGGACTTAAAGCAACACAGAGGAATTGGTCTTGGATTTCATCCTACTGCCAACAAGAAAGTATACATAGACAAATACACATCTAGATCTATAAAATTTGATCTATAAAACTCTGAAGCAATAGAATGAAAATTGAACAGGCAAATTTCTTTTTACTTTCCACATTTTTTAACTTGAAATAAACTAACAAAATGTTTAAGAAATTTGGTTTATGAGGCACTTTAAGTACAAGCTTTCAACTGCATATGCCAGTGGAGCTGGGTCCTCACTTCAGCTAAGCAGTAAGTTTTTGAAACCTTTACCGTGTTTCTTCCACAAGGCAAGAGACAGCCTTCTTCAAAGACTGAAGACGTGCCAGGCTTGCAACTAGTTGAAATTCTGGTTGGTTTTTTGTAAAGGCTGAGTTAATAAACTTACTTTTAGCTAAATCTTAGTGATTCAAAAGAATTTTAGTGTTCTGTAAAATCTTCACATTTTTACACTCAGTGAGTGGTACAGAGTGATGGTGCTTTACTTTGAAAAACACTACTGGATGAGGGCAGACTTAAGAAAGTAGTTTTTAAAAAACATAATTATAATAATGGATAGCACTGAATATTTCTATATTTGGACTGTGCTCTGGCTGTTGGAATCAGCAGCTGTTATATGAAAATGAAAGTAAAAGCATTTTGGATAGCACCAAATACATGAATCTAGACTTCCTAAATTATAGAAAGCAGTGTAATTTTAATAACGTCCTTATTGGGTTCATTATATAATAAATTTCTAACCTTTGGATTTCTGACAACCTGCACTTGAACTGGCCTTTTAGCAAGAGTACAAAATACAAGACTGCATTTGTAGTGGGGTCAGAATTCAAGAGGCCAGAGCAGTCTGTCAGTGTAGTGCTTGAAGTTACAAAGAGATATTGGAAAACTCAGGTATCTTCTTACTGCCTGTGCCATTTGTTATGGGAGATGGTGTTAAGTTTTAGTGTAACTCTGGTTTTTAAGCAAGACAAAGTGACCATCTCCATCTCTTATGTCCATGTCTGCTGTAGTGTAATAGTGGCAGACTTGCAGGGGAGCCCCAGCCTTCCCTGAGTTAGGTGCTGTCTCTCCTTGCCCAGCTCGTTTTTTCCTGCTGAATTACCTGTCCTTTTTGGTAAGATCAGGCCAGCAGAACTACTAAATTTCTTGATCTTTGAAGACGACCTCCCTTTAACAATAGTCTTCTGTAGTGGACTGCTCTGCCTGAAAGCATCAGCCTCCAGCAGAAAACACACTTAACACTACAGCACTTGGTTCCAGTGCATTTTGGGCAACTCCTGAGGGGAAGTGAAAATTATGCAGAGGCTCTATTTTAAGGGGTTGCCATGAATCCATTCCCATGGTTGGGAAGAGGGAGATGCTCAACCACTTCCTGCAGGGTCTACACTTGTCTTTGAGAAGACCATCTTCTTTAAAGTTTTAAAGAACTTTAAAACCACGACTACCTCAGGATGAGGCTGTTGTGCATCAGTGCTCTCAATGCTCAGCTCCAGCTTCCACCAGCTCTTCTAGGCTTTGGCTGTGGGTTTACTTAAATTCAGGTAGTCAAGGTTCTGTTTTCTCCTCTGGTTTAAGAGAAATGCTGAATTAAGGCCTTCAGCTACTTGCCTGCCAAAAACCCCAAAAAAGTTAAAGGAACAGGTAGGAAACATCAACCAGTGACTTCATTTAGGAGAAGATGGACAGCATGTACAGCTTTCTGCTGCAGAGCCAGTCCTGGATGGGTAGTCATTGGTCTTGTGCTGCCACAGATGAAGATGCCAATGATACTAGTTCTAGTGTTCTTCCCTTTGGATAAGGACTCTTTCCCATCTAAAACTGCATAATGGATACCACCAGCACATTGCTGGACACAGCTTTTTGGATGGCCTGGAACCTTGCTCTTGTTAATACTGTGCCCACCAAAATGTCGCAGTTCGAAAACAGGTGGGGGAAAAACCATCAGCGTTGTTCATGCAGACAGACCTGGTCTGTATATTGGCCACATATAGAAGAAAGAGGAGGTCTGTAACAAGTAGAGTGTTTTAACTAAGATTAGTTTTGCTCTAAAATGGAAGTAAGCCAAAAGCAGTTTCGTGGAGTGACTGTGTCAGCTTCTAAGCTAGATATTTAGAGTTTCCTCCTGATGTCTGACCAGGGCTTTCTGCCTGTCCTTGAGCTACTTTTGCACTAATAAAAACAGGAGTAAAACATCCGAAAACATTCATCGTGGCAAGTCTTCCATCAATAAAAAAAGCAAAGTTGTACTGTGCTCAAAAGACAACAGGCAAAAATTGGTGCCTGCATGGTGAGGAGGAGTGGTTGGGCCCTTGGTAAGCCTGCTGTAAGTTTCCATTTCCCAGAATGTGGAACAACTCCACACAGGGTTTAGAGCCGTACATTTGCCCCCAGAGGGCAATTTCTGCCACAGCACAGCTGTTACTGTGACCAGTTGGTAGTTTAGAGAGTGTCGCTAGCGCCTTTTCTCGAGGCAGGAAGGGTGTGAGGGGGCGAGCTCCAGGTGTAGCGACCTTCCAGGAAGCGTCCCTTGTTGAGCCGCCCCTGCGGGATTCGCAAATCCCTTGGCACACACCAGGCACTCCCTGCGAGGTGTCTGCAGGCAGGCACACACTCACACACACACGCACACACACGATCCAAGCAACCAGGTTTAGCACAGGAGGGGCCCTTCGTTTAGCATTCCGAGGTTTAATGGGGGTCCAGACGTGAAAGCTTCCAGTGACAAAAAGCCACTGGCTAGCTCGTGTAGAAGGTTTTATATGCGGGTGGAAAGGGGCGGAGAGAGCATGAGGGTCCAATGGGGTNGTGGCTAGCTCATGCAGAAGGTTTTATATGCGGGTGGAAAGGGGCGGAGAGAGCATGAGGGTCCAATGGGGTGAGGGTCCAGGGGCGGAGATAAGGTGGGGTGACAGGGTTACAACCAACTGGGGAAGGAGAGGGGAGGAGAAAGGGAGCTGGAGCCAATGGGGAACCAAACAAGGGAGAACTTTCCAGAACTGGGTAAGGGTTTACAAATGATTGACAGAGGGATTAACATAATGGGGTGTACACCAACCAGGAGATAAACCATTACATTAACTTAGGGGGAGAACCATAAGGCAAAACCACAGGATACACCGAAGCGGGGGAAAACCTTAAAACAGTGGCAGTTTCAACCACCGCAACAAGAGAGCTCTGAGTTTAATGCCACTTACCCAGTTTATGGTTTATGCTTCCCAGGCCAACAGGAAGAATCATCCACGTGCTTGCTGAGAGTTTTCTGTGCAGTGCAGCAAGAAGGAAAGCTACATTGAAATGGGACGTGATAACATATGCAATACAATAATTTCACTGTATCAGCTTTCTACAGAGTTATTTAAGGAAAATCAGTGTAATTAAAATAGCTGTGTACTAAAGGTTGGGAAGGTAGTGCACCAAGTTGATGCCACTTCATAATTATCTTGTATTCTTGCAGTTTTTATCAGCTTATCTATGCAGTCTGTACCAGAACCAAGGGTTCTGGTTTGGTTCTTTACATCTTGAACAAAATCACATACTTTACATGTACCCTGCTTCAATAACCACTGAGGAGATAAAAAACATGCAACAAGAATGGTTTAGTAATGGGTGGTATTCATTATCTTGCTAACTCCTTAAGTATATGGTTCTAGCAAAACAGATTATTTGTTTAGCATTAAAAAAATAAAATATTTTTGTGCAAAACTACATCTTAATATCTGTATAAGGATTTGGCTCATTAAAATACTTAGCACTAAGCAAAAGCAGCAATAGATGTAAGGTCTCAACATGGTTCCTCTACCATGGAGCAGAAGTGGTGAGAGTGAAATTTTATTATAAGTAATAACAGTAAATGTAACTAAATTCCACAAGGGTAAGGTGATAAATTTGTATACAGAAAGAAACCCCCGGAACACAGATGAACTGCAAATAGTTTTATTCAGTGATAGTGTACTTTGCAAATATAGAGTACTTTGCATACATTTCCATTTTCCTTTGCAGCACTTAAAAGATTCCTTCCACTTTACAAAACACCACTGGACTAAAATGAACACATAAACATGTCTGTGAAAATGTATTGTAGAAATACAGAACAGTAACACCTCAGCCATTTTTCTCCTCTACTGGAACCAGCCAAACAAATGCTGGCAGCATCCCAAAGCAGAGAGCAACTTAGTATGATTAGTATATTGAAATGCTGCTTTCTACGTAGGAAAAAGACTATTCTGCAAGAATGATGAAGTTTTGAGGCTGTGAATTCATTTGTGCAGATTAACTTCTTCCTTTTTTGTTACAATTACAACAGATCTCAAAAGGCTTTCACAGCCATAGAGGTTCAAAATACTGTTTACTGAATGTAAATCAGCATTTAAAATAACAATATTATGGTAAAACTGGATACAGAAATTCAGGTCAAATTATTGCACTCAGAACAGTTTTACCTTTACTGTGCCCTAGTAAATCTGTCGCTCTAAGTAAAGTAAAACTACACTGAACTCCTGCAGTCAGAATGTAGATCAGTGGTTGCTGGCCTTAGCTACGTGTTCCCTTGTACAGGTGACTCCTTAGAAGAGGCAATCATCAGGTCCTGGACTGCAGAGGAAGCCGAAGGGCCAGGTCTGTGAAGTGACTCATTTCAGGTTGTTTGCTTCGCCTCTTGATGTATTCTAGGGTTTTCACCTGGGGTTGAAAAGAAAGGTATTTGGAGATTTTTAGTGTCTTAGTCTTTTCTCCTTTCATAGGCCATCGACTCACTTTGAGAGGGTGTTTTAAACAGACACTCTCATGGTTTTCCCTAAATTTCACTGGATATGTGAGCACTTGGTGTTTCTTATTCCAGAGCTCATTATCATGTAACTTTCTTAAAGGCTCTCAAATGCCACTTTACAAGCTTTCACGATGCAGTTCCTCCATGAAATAAAAATGCTGTATTTCTCTTAAAGCTAGTTTTCTGTACTGAACAAAAAGTTAAGCACCAAAGACTTTCAAATTCCTTAATATTTGATGTACAAGTAGAAGTGCTAGAAAGATACAGACCCCTTGACATAAGAGAAGCTGCTTGTTCATTAAGAAGCACATAGAAAAATAAGTTGTTGGAGGTTTAAGAGAATTTAGTTTTTTTAAGAGAGTAAGGTGTAAAGAGATCAGGTTTAGTCAGATCAAGAAAATGCTACCTTCTCCCAGAAAAAGAGTGGAAAAAGATCTTAAGAACTAAAATTTCTCTGCATTATCTGTCTTGCTCCCTTACCATAGTCTTGGTGTCAGCAAAGCCATGTTTCTGAGCAAGATTCCAGAGATTGACGGAAAGCTGGTTTAGTTTGTTGTTTCGCAGGTCCCCATGAGCTACAATCGTGTTAAAGAAGTAAAGTGCCAGCTGACTCTGCCGCTTCAGGGTCTATAATGAAAAAAATCATATTACCATATTACTATAAAGCCATCCCAACATATCCAGCATAGCCTCGCTGGGTTCTCTGAACTCTCAGAAGTGCAAAGGGCACTGATTTTGTAACACACACCAGTAGTTACAGACACAAGAATACAGGCTTGCTTAGTTTTCATATTCCATTCAAAATACAAGTAGCAGTAGTCACAGATCAACATAAGCTGCTGTAAATAAAATAATTACACAAGACTCCTACATCTCACACCACTTTGGCACAGCAGAGTATGTAGGTCTGACACATTTGTAACTCAAGACTCCCTACAATTGCACAGAAATCACCCTCCCACCAACCAATCTTGCACTTAGAGCACCATAGCTATATATTTTTAGAGAGACCACTATCAACAGTCCAAATTAATGCAACTTGAGGCATTTTTTCCAGTAGTCTATTCTGCTTTTATTTATTTATTTAACCAAAGATGTTTTTTTCCCAGCTATTTGCACTGTATTTGTAGCTACTTCCCCTAAAATTGCTGAGGAGGGACCAAGGAGTATAAGAGCAGTCTTCCCCCCTACAAAGCAGAGAGGATTCACTGCTACATGTTCTTGAACTTTACAGAACTGTCCAGAACTAAAAATTTCCACTCCAGCACTGTCACGTAAATGAAGCATTCTCTAATACTGTGAAAGGACCATGCTGTGTTAACAATAAGATGCATTGTTCTCTTTCAAATTGCCATTTTGGTGAAAGGATTTTATTGTGAGACAAATTTATTTTCCTTTATAGCTTTTAAAGGAAATGAACCAATAAAAACACAAAATCATCAGAGGCTTGTTCATTTAAATGAGCAGCCAAGAAGATGAATAATAAAAGGTCACCACCAGTGACGCAATCCAAATGCCACAGTGATTTTATGACTGGTTTTACTTTAGCACAATTAGAGAACTCTGACAATAGTCTCATCACCTCTATTTCCTCAGCAACAACTTCCTCAAACAACTATTCAGTCTTACAAAACAATTTTTATCTAAATCTCTCAATGACTTTTACTCAACAAAGCAAAACAAATGCTCCCTCTTTGTAAATAAGGATGGACAGAGGAGTAAATCCAAGTCTGCAGAGGCAAAGGCAGGCCAAGAACCTATATCCATGCTGCTTAGCTTTAAATCCAGTTTTCTATGCAACAACAGCTTCAGTGAAATAATACAGGATCTCCTTACTCAAAGTATTATGCTTGAAAGCAGAAAACAAACAAAAAAAAGCCTTTCAGAAACCATGGATTTCAAGCCCTACAAACATTCCTACCCACAAATTCCATATAGGAGTCAGATGCAAAAAAATCCTTAATATACAACCCATAGCCCTGAAAACTCTGCTAAAAATTTCCTTCCAAGACCTGGTTGGACATTCTTAGCTGTGCTGAAATGGTTGTTTTCTGCTGCTAGTGTTCTAAAAAATAACTACTGTTCACTGTGGTGATGTGTACAATGATGCAGAGGCATTTCAGCAAAGAATATATTCATCTTACATCTCTGCAACTGCTCAAGGAAGGACGAACAGGATGGCAAAGGCAGAGAAAAGGCTAAACTTAGCATAATGTCCTCCCAGTATGTATCACTTAACACATTCTGTATTGGCAAATACTATGGGCTACTGTGCAAACAGGCTATCTATAAAATTCCATCAAATCAATCATCCCACCTCTCCCATTCCAGGCTACAAGCCACAAGATTTCTATCAATAGAAGCCATCCAGTAAGGGGTGATTAGGAAGCTGTGGAAGGGTCCATTCTCAGAAATGGGTACATTAACAGAACAGTAAGTTCTCATTATTTCAGTAAACATTCGTCACCTGCCTTTCACATACAATCCATTAGGCTATATTTGATCCCCCAGAGCCCCTGAATTTCAATCAAGAAATCCAGTAAGCTGCTCAGACTTTATATTATATTGAAGAGATATACTAAAATCAGGGTAAAGACAAAACACCTTCTTCCTCCCCTGACTTCATCCTAGTGTCTGGGATCCAAAACTTTTATAATTATAGGTGGTTTTCATTGTGTTTTACCCAGTAATAGACTAACTGTGAATTCTCACTTTGCTCATTACAGAATCGGACATTTCAGGCTAAAATTAACTTAGCTGGCAAGAAAATATGGTTTATTCTCTGCCCATGGCAGGAGGTTGAAGCTAGATGATCTTTAAAGTCCCTTCCAACCCAAACCATTCTACGATTCTATGATTTACACACAAAGTTGAGAGCAGGAGGAAAAACAGGAAGGATGGACATGGAGCAGATTTTAGGCATGACCATACTCTAATCAAAGGAGTGACGGTGGCACTGTCTTCAGTTCTACCTTAGGCCAGTAACTGCAATACCATCATCAGGGAGCTTTATAGTCAGAAAGACTCATAAGAAAAAAGTTGCCCCACAGTGAGCATCCTACTTTCATAACCAAATTACACCAGGACTCAAGCTGGTTAACTTAAAGCTGCCTGTAACCTCAGAGCATCAGTGTTTCCACAATCAGAGTACACCAGAACTCAAGCCAGTTACTCTAAAGCCAAGTCAAAGCTCACTGTGCTGCTGTGCTGTCACCACTCTGTGCTGCAGCACAATCATGTCCCAGGTGCACTGCCACAGTGGGTACCACAGTGTGCCACAGTAGCTGCTACAGCTTGGCAGTGCTGCCAGCCTGTCCACGTACAGCACACAGCAAGTTCAGCCTGCATCTTAAAGATCTCTTATAACTGTGACATGATCTCTTTCACATCATTAGGTGCTTCCACCACAAGCCTGACTACATGATGGACTCACTTTCTAACCAAGTAAAAATACTTGTTCCTGGAGCTTTTGAAAAGACCAATGCCTAGTCAAAGGTGGTCTGTTTCTTCAGCTCCAAATTACTTTTGGTTTTGTACTGAATCAAGCTAAGAACATACCTCTTCTTTTCCAAGTGTTTTCAGATGATCCAGGATCTGTTCTATCACTGTTTCACAGAGTTTATTAATTTCAGCCAGGAACTTGGAGTCTCCACCATATAGAGTATCATTGGAATCAACTGCAGAGATGAATTCAAGTTTAGGACTGGCTCAAGAGCTTTGCATTTACTTGCTACTGAAAACGTCAGCTGTTGATATAAGACTTAATTGCCTACTATGACCTTTTGATTTTAGGAACAAAACACTGAAAAGGATCTTCTAGCTTAAAGGCAGTCCTGTATTCCTCGATGCAGCCAGGCTCAAAAATATCTGCTAGGCTTAATGCAAAGTAACATACATATAGTGTCAATTTTCATGTTTTCCAGAGAGACAGACTCCCTGCTCCCATCACTTTAGAAGAGTATGGCCTTCATCTTTAGTGGCAACAGCCAAACAGTTTATGTTTTATTTAGTGAAAACAACAAGATTTTCAAAAGAAACGGCATTTTAATGTTTTTCCCTAAAATAAAACCATGATTACCTCAAAGTCATGGATAGAAATTCAAAAAGTGTATTTTCAATTTCAAAGACCTTAAAGGATTCTTTGGAGGGAGAGAGCTCTTCAAGTTTTTACAGCTTACATAATTGTAATTTTAATTTATTTATATTTTCCTAAGAAGTAGGTTACAAGGAATTTGTAGGTTTAAGTGTATCCTAGGTAAATCAGCAAGCACAAAAGATAAAAGATGATCCTGTTTGCAAGCAAACTTCATTTAAAGAAGCTAAGGCACATGGTCCACCTACAAAAAAATCCATCACCCTACTACAGGGGAAAAATTACTAATTTATATTTCCATGCTTGTCTCCATTAAAATCTAATTCATTTACATTTCTCATCTTGGGATTATGCAACTATTTTGGTCATATAAAAATGGAGTGAAAGAAAAAGCAGCTAAACCTTTTAAATTTTAAATTCCTTACAGAATTCGAACAGCAGATTTACTACAGAGTAGCAGTTCAACTGACAGCTATTTTCTGTACTGCTAACTGCAAGAGATATTTTGTCATGGGTGGTAAATCTGACAGACTACTCACCAGAAGAGCTGCAAAATATATTCCATCCTGCTCTCTATGAAAGCCTTGTGCAACTAAAAGAGAAAGTCAAACCAGCCTGGCCTCTCTGACTCACTAAACTTCCAGTATGCTTCAAAAGATTCAATTATTACTCTACCTGAATGCAGTAATCTATAATCAGAAGGCAAATATTCAAATTTTACAGCATACCAAAATATTACAAAAAATATTACTAAAAAGGTGACAGCTGTTTTATAAAATGTAAAATCTTTAGAATTTTCTAGCTATTCTGAAGATTTTTGTAAGTTACTGGAATTTCCAAAACTGAAAGCCTGCCTTCAAAGCAGCAAATGCTGTATTTAAATAATGAAGACCAGGCTTTACATTCTGAAAACTGGAGTTGTTCATAAATGTGAATAAAACACCAACAGTAAGTATAAATCAAGTTGATACTTCAGACTAAAAGAAAACCCTTCATATGCATAATGGTCTAATGTTTATTTGAAAAGTTCACATTTATAAGCATTTGCACCAACACCAGGAGCAAACTAAGTAACCCACTCTCCAGAGATTGACTTTAAAGAACAGACAGAGCATCTGTTCAGGAGCCAGCTCCTGTGATTACTTCAAGTTGCAGTACCTGGAAATGGGTAGAAAAATAATCCATTCTGTAAGACTGACTACCATTGATCTTCATTAACTGGCTCTGGTGATAACACAATATTACAAATGGCATGGTGGAATACAAGGAGCCAGAGCCCCCCCCTAGGTATTACCTTTATCTACATGGTAGAGATATGCTTCTTGAGTCATTGCAGACAGCAGATGCAAAACATTAGTATAAATCCTGACTTTGTCATCACAGTTATCCTCCCAAGTATAATCCTGGATCACATTTAGTAATCCTCGCACAAGAAACAACACTCCTTGTTCTGGATGATCCTATAGAAGAGAAAAAAGATAGGTCAAAATCAACACCACAACCCCAAAACAAAACCAGGATTATTTGCAGTCATTCAGTGCTGTAGAGTCAGAATGTGAGCTCTATAAAAGCAGAACAAAAATATAATTAAAGCTGACAGCTACTTTTCTTAAGTGTGTTTCCTGCAAATCCTTTAAAAATTTTTTCCAGTTTCCATCTAAAATGCCCATTTGACCCATAATCGGAACATGATCTAGGCAGCCTCCAAAGACAAACTTTGAAATGCTTTGTTTTCTAGTCATGGGGGAGTAGTACAGAATTAATTTTCAGCTTCTTAACGGCTAAGCCTCTAAAATTAAACACTGGGTAGATTTTTTTATTAAAATCAAATCAGTAAGCTGTAGTATATTACTCATATGAGTTTCAGAAGAACACCTATACTGGGAAGTCAGTTACAGACAATCAACAATCTTTTAACATGAAAGGAAAAGAAAGACATCTGCTTTACATAAGCTGGGAGTTTTTACAAGCGGCTTTAATACTGCACCCAGCTAATTCCAGCTGGCAGTTGGTGCAGCAGCATCAACATACGTAGGACAAATCACAGTTCACTGGGGACATTTCTTTCTGATCTTCTGCAAATAGGAGAAAAAATTAGGGAAGCTAATTTCTGAATCCTGACATCTCACCATAAGTTATTTTCATTACAGAATCTGAGAGGTTGTATCACTCCCTCCTTCAATCATCTGTTAATGATCCCAGTCATTCCACAGCCTTCCTTCCAAGCCTGACTTCTGCAGTCAGTGGACAGCAATGACAGATCACAGTGGCAACTTCCCTTTCCTTCTAACAACACAGCACCTCCATGTTTCTGAACATGCATGCCTTAGGAGAGAGACCCCTTCCACTGGAATAAGGAGAATGCACTGCTCTGAAGATGAGGATTTGGACAGCAGCAAATATGGAGTCAAAAAAAGGAGAAAATCATAAGGGAGGTTTCAGTGAGGAGGAACAACCTACTTTCTCACAGAACAAATGAATATACCTCAAACCCTTTTTTTTCTGTTCTTCCAGATTAATTTACAATTTTCCCCCATCTTTTAGCTACAGTTGAAAACATTGGAAGGAACATTACATCTCTCTCTAAACTTGACAATTGTTTAAAAATTGGAGGGGCATAGAATGGTAGTACTTTGTGAAATATTCATCAGAATAGGAAGGTTATGCCAAAACACATCTTCTAATTACTGTCTTCACTCAAATGATTAGGCAATCTATAACAAAGGAACTGAAACTAATAGAACCAGAGATCTCTATCTTTCCCCTCCTCAGGTATTGAAGAGGTTTTTGAGTGCATAGCTAATAAAACAGTAAATGGTGTTTATACAATTAATTGATGGTGAGATTTCACTCTACCCCAAATCCAGTTAAGTCAGAGGTGCTACTGAGTGGCAGTGCTGTACCTCCACCTCCACACAATTGTGCTGCCTCCCCATTTGGCACTGGGGTGAATGATTTTGCAGCCAATGAGCAGATAGTTCATCTTGCTCACAGAGAACTAATCACTGCATCTCCCACTCCAGAAGTCCCATCTACTCTAAATTTTGAAACAGGAAAGTCAAAATAGGCTGTACTATCTTATGTGTTGTTCATACACATGTAACTTACCGGAACAACTAACAATGTGGAGAAAAAATTACAAAGGAATTCCAGGAGAAAGGCATCAGAAGGTCGCATCTTTCCATCTACACTGATCATTTTTGGCACTTCAGGAACAAGACTCACTGCAGCTTTGAAAAAAGCATCAGCTGCAAAATAAAAACAGAGTTGCTGTTACATCACTCCAGCTGTGATGGCAGCCATGCCTGTGACCCAATGGTTGCTTTGAGTTTGGTTCAAACAGATTACAGAAAATGAACGTTTGCCTAACTGCAAAGAAACTCAAGACTCAGCAGTGGTCCAAGTCTTGAGTAATCTGTGTTAATTCAAGTGATGCTGTTTCTTCAAAAGAAGTTCCCACATCACTCAAGACTTTTGAAATTATAACTCTTCTCCTTTGCCTAACAAGGAGACACCATCATTTTATATCTATTGCATATATAATAAAATAAGAAATTAGCACAAGATTCAAAATTGACTTATCAAAGAAATGCTTATGCCAGGAGAATGGGGAATCCAAAGGGGAAAAAAAAGGTTCATGCTATCTTGTTCACCAATGCATTCACAAAAGGCTGTTAAAGTTCTAAGAAGTACCAACAACTTAATTTCTCTAATTATTTATAATCATTAAAAGTGAAGTATTAATATAGGACTAGAACCTGGGGTATGGCTAATTACCTAGGTAAAAGGATTTTTTCCAAGAATCACAATACAGGAATTAGAGAAGCCATCCACAATTACAGCCCTGGCAAAGTAGCTATTAAGAGGTTTTCATAACTCTTTGTTATGTCTCTAATCTTACAAAAATATAAATTTCAACACTAGAACATCTATTCCTCTGTTTATTAATATTCAAAAATTAAAAGCAACAATATTCTCCCTCTTATACTAGAAGTCTTCCTATATATGCTAAGCTCATAAAAAACTTCTGACAGCAACACTGTTTTGCACTTTCTTGGCAACATTTCAGAATATCCAAGTATCCACATCCCACTCAAGTTGTTTAGCCATATACTTCAAAGCATCCTTCAGAATTAATACTATACCGTTATTTTACAGGAACAGAGACCAAGGCCATGTAATCAGATTTTATCAAAGGGAAAAAGAGAATCCTTGGTGAAAGCCAAGAGGTGTTACGTGGCTGGTATGGAGATACCACTGACAGACAGGCATGGGCATTTCCAGGAGTGTAGCTTGCTCTGGAAAAATTCATATGAGACTCCAAACAAATTTGCTAAATATAGTACCAACTGATATCTACTTTAAGCTTAAGGAATACCAGGGAAACATGTGGTTTGGAAAAGCTGTAATTCTTCTCACTCTTATTTCTTTTCAGCTCACAAGTGCTCAAGCCCTTCTGGACTTTTTGGTGATTAGAACGCAGACCCCTTCCATCAAACATTGTACTTCTTTTTATTCTGCACATTTATTTTGAGGTGAAAGGATTTTTATTTCAAACAACTTATAAGTTTAGACAGCCAACCCAAAGGAAGGTAAGTAATCTTTCTCTGAGCTTTATTTGAGGAAGGAAAGCAGCAGCAGACGTTCATTCTAGCACAAGAAAATGAATCGCTGTCACTTCCACAGTTGTCTCATCAGAAAAAAAATAGAAGTGCACGTCCCGCATCACCATACAATAAAAACATGTGACCAGACAAATGAAAACTGTGCCTTAGAGAACAGTCTGCATACCAAAGTAGCCATGCTTGTGCAGAGAATGCTCCTGCCTTCTGAAGTTATTTCATAACATGACGAGAATGACCTGTGCAGCAGTGTCCAGTGAAAGAGAAGAGCTGAAAGTACCTCACCCTAATTTACTGCCTGCTCTCCCAGCAATCACAATCCTACACATTCTGCTCTAAACTTCTGCCACAGTTCAAACCCCAAAGCTCTTACTTTCACTTTGAAAAACTGAAATTTGATTCAATTGACTCTTGTTGCCTCCTGCCGTTGCTGTGAATGAGAGCTGCCCTCTCATCTGGCTGAGCAGTTTCCGAGCCATGAGCTCCCTGGTTATTCCTGCTGGTGAGAGCAGCGTGCCCAGGTCCCCGCAGGTGAGTGGGGTGAGGAGAGACCTGCCCACCCACAGACAGCTCCCGGGCCGTGCTGCAACAAGCTCCCTGTGCTTCCATCTTTTCCTTCCCTACCCTTGGCAATCACACAGCTGCTGCTCCCGGGCTGTCTCCCTGTGGCTGCTGTGCCCTGGCCATGGCTACAGAGCCACCCTGCAAACCCTGCATCCTGTCACTGTCCCAGCACAATGGGGAGACTGAGGCTCTTGCCCCACACTTTTAATCCTTGTTCCTTGCCTTTTTCCCCCTGACTCCCACACCCCTCAATGCAGCAAGGCAAGCCAAAAAAGCAATCCAGCACAAAACAGTCATATTTCACTTTGGTACATGCACAACTACAAAGGAGAATGGCAAAGGAGAATATGTTCATTTTGCAGTAAGTCCTGCCAATCTGTGCTAACCATGAAATGGTTTTATGCTGAAACACTAAAAACACATTTATCCAAGATATATGTGCTTCATAAGAAGCAAAAATAAATGCACATTAATGCAAAGGTTTTTATTACAGACTGCAGAAAACTACCTATCCTCTGTACATCACCATCCTGGCAGAAAGGTGTCAGAGTATGCATCACATGATCTGAATTTGGAGAAAAGGCTCACTAAATAGGTTGTCATAGACATGCTATTTTCTTAAGTATGAAATGAGCATCAGTGTTTAATTATGAATTACATTAATTATGAGGTAATGCAATGATGCTTTCTCTGTATCTTTAAAAGTCAAATTTTAAAACTCTTACTGTAGAGATGTTTTAAAACATGCACTGCATTTCCTGGCTTCCAAAAGATCTAAGGAACCACTTAAAAAGCACTGAAAACCACAACCATCTTGGGTTCTTGATTAAAAAAAAAACAAAAAGAAGATAAAAAGGGCTTCTGACGAAGGATGCTGTTTTCTTATCTGCCTAAAGTACGATACTGCTTCTAAAGTGAACCACTGTTAAACTGGATAAGGGGAGAGCAGCCTGTGCATTACAACAAATCATCATGATGAAGCCTTGCCCGACTGCTGTTAATACCTTGTGCAGTGCTCCGAACGTAACATACTTCATGCTTCGCTAAATTTATCCTTTCACAGCAGCTCCTTCATTTTGGTTGACCATAATTCTATAAATCTTTCCCCCGAGCATACATGCTGACCTTCAGGCTACAAAAACTAACCGTCTTGGATATCCAAGTCAGCACTTCCAGAAATAACCTCCTACAGAAGAAAATGCAAGTGAAATTGGTGTTGAATGCTTTGCTATTGACAATATTCATGATGGCACATGCACACACATTTAATTACAAGTACACACAACTATATGTACCTCTATGTATTTCTATGTATCAATCTCTGCATATAAAAATCCAGCTTGCATTGTATTTGCTGCATCTATGATAGCCAATGAAACTGTATGAATTTAAGATTTCAGGCACGCAGAAATAATGACGAACAAAGTCTGAGATGGGAAAACAATTAAGTTCCTTAAGTCCACCTTCAAAGAGCAAAAGGGAGCGAGTTTAACATACCTACCCACAGTATTTTTAGTCACGGGTACAATTACACCAGGCTAAGTCCACCCAAAGGACAAAACCAGGGACCATGCACATCTTCTGCATTCCACACCACTTTCATGTCTTACAACACTGTCAAACCTAATTTAGTACTCTGAAGATTTCGCTTCCACATCCGAGAGATGTTGGAAATTTAATGGAGCCTTGTACTCCAGTGCAAAAAATTAATGGGAAGCAAGCATGGAGTTTTTGTTACCTTATTTTTTTCTGTTAAATAAATTAATCCATTACTGTTTTGACAACCAAGCATTGTAAACACTTGACTCTCCTTCTCCTCACATTGGTGAGGTCACTGTGAGAACTTTGCCATATTGCTGAAATGTGGTTCTCCCTTGAACTACTGAAAATTATTCTCCATCTTGAAGTTCTCTACATATCACTTCCAACACAGAAATGAAAAAGATTTATTTGAAGTAACAAAGTTGAAATTAGAAAATGAATGCACTGCTGCTTGGTGAGCTGGAATGTACTATGTTAATTCATACTATTTCATACTATGAATTAGCTGGAGATAAAAAGGGAATTATGTGGATGAAGCTTGCTAGAGCCAGTTTTAGGCATAGCTTGATTAGAGATTGTTAGCAAGGCATTAGTATTTAGAGACAAAGGCATACAGAGGCATAAGGGGAAGGGAAGATTTGTGCAGGGAGATCACACAGTATGAGCAAGGACATTGGACACGAGATACTTTATTCTTAATGTGTAATCAGTAAATGCAACACACACCTCACTCCTTCCACTGCCCCACCTTCCACCCGGAAAAATACCAAATGGAAAACCAACCACAGATTTCAGCCTCCCTCTCTGAGTTCCACGTAACCCCTAAAGACTGTGAGGTAACACATTAGCAGCAGTCTCTAAAGAAAATTCCACTAATAATACTGAAAATTTTGGAATAATAAATGCTACAGCTAAATACTATAGTTTCTCCCTGTTATTATGAGGTTAAAAAAAAATCAAATGTGCACACATATGGAAAAACATCATACAAGGCTGAAGAGTCTGTATGGGTTTTGCAGAGAGAAATCATTCTTCACAAGTCTCTCAAGTTTTCCAAAGAACCAGCAGGATGGTGTTTAAAAGTAACTCAGCTAATAAAATACTTAAACTTTAAAAGACATTTGACAGTGGAAAATTATAGGACATTATAGAAATGGCTCTTTAAACAACTAGGCTGACAGAAAATAAGGAGGAAAGAAAGTCGTCATGTGGGTACATAATAAAGGATGGGGTGGACAGGGAAAGGAGTAAGAATAAGAAGTTTTCAGAGTGGAGCAAAATGACTACTGCATTCCTTAAGGTTTTGCAGAGACATGTCCTTATGATAAGCTGGGAGGTGACAACATTTGCAGACTAGACTGGAACGTGACTGCAAAGCATCGCAGATGGATCTCATGATTCTGAGGAATTAAGCAGCAGATGAACTCTAATATTAGTAAGGCATGCGAGTAAAGAAACAGCCCTTGCTATAACTATAGAAAGATAAGCTCTAAATACACCATTTACACTCATGAAATATTTTGGAGTCATTATAGATGGTTTCCTGAAAATTACATCCTAAACAGCTGTTGAAAAGGCAAGGCAATTACAAGAATCACTAGGAGAGTAATGGAAACTGAAGTGTGACCGTACCATTTATATTGCTATTGTGCATTTACCTGGAATACAGTCCTGATCTTCCCATTTCCAGAAGGATGAGAAGATTTAAAAGGCGCTAAGGCACGGAACTCTTTCCTTATTAGAAAAGACAATGCTGACAACAAATTCTTCAGGAACCTAACAACATCATCTCATATGCAGCAAGAAGAAAATGAATCAGGAATGGCTGAATTTTGCTCAGAATCACTAGCAGATCAGCTGCATGCTCTGAGACACTCACCTAACATTTAACATCAATACATCCCTAAACATTAGATTTCCAAGTAGCAGGTAACTGTGAACTCACTATCACATGAAGTTACAAAGGCCAAAAAGTAAAAATTGATTAAAGAAATTAAATTCCAAAGGATGGTCCATCTATTTTATTAAATACCATGGTCCATACACAAGCTTTGTTGAAGCATGTACTTAGATCACCTGCAGCTGAAAGCCAAGAAACATCATTCTACATTATTATCTCCTTAGTAGATGCTACTAGACACTTTCAAAAACAGGTCATGGGCTAGACAGACTTGGAGAACTGACAAACTGATATAAAACACTAGTCTGAAAAGTTTACAGAGACAGAGATGTAATCTCTCCCAGATCATATGGAAAAGCTATTGGCTGGGATAAAGAGAGGAACAAGAAAAAGCTCGGGGAATGGGAGAAGTTTCCAGCTGGGGAAATCCCAAGTAATAGTACAAGTCACAGTTCTGTTCAAATGAAGCAACACTTAGCATTATTAGTAAGGAAAACAGTATGCCATCATTTTTTTTCCAAAGCTCTTTTAGTGCCTTCAAGGAAAATAGTATTTAAAAAGATAACAAAGACAGCATAAACCAATCTCACCAGAGAAATATGAGCCAAGTCTCCTAATCTGTAATTAGGAAAATCTCTTCAGGTTCCTATTACTCTAAATTTTTTACCACAAATTCTCTCTATTTATATTCTTCAGATCTATAAGGATTTTAGGAGATAAGGAAGAAAAACTAAAAATTGCTGTCTAATGCTACTAAGAAAATATTCTAAAACATTACCAGACTATGATTTAAAATTACTTCTTTGATATTCCACTTGATACTTTCTCCAGAGTATGGCTGAAGCCAGTCCTATTTAGAGAACTTTCATGGAAAAGTAACATTTTCTACAGTAGAAATTACTTTTGCAATCTACTAGATGTAATTGTGTTTCAACCACAACTGGAAAACAGAACAAATACCTAAAAGTACATTAAGCACTATATGCTTCAGAATTAAAATCTGCATTTGCTAAACAAAAAGGTCTGCAGCAGTTGATCTGAGGGACAGGCTCTCCATTTTTATAGTTTTATGTTTGGTAATATCCCAGTGAAATCAGTCACACAGAATCAGTTGAATTACCTTGTTCACTCAGCATGTTATTTCTGAAGTGAGGCAAGGATTTCACAGCCTTTAAAACAAAAATGCTGCTTAAAACACATTACCAGAACTTATGTCATCTCTACCCACCTGCTGAATCCTGTGACCAAGAATTAAAAACTCATGCTGTCTGTTTTTTGACAGACAAAAGTAGCATTTCCACAGGAGGAAATGTGTGCAATTAAAATAATACCTATATCTCAGAAGTCCAGAAGAGTGACACAATGGAGCATGCATTTAATCTCAATTTAGTCCAAGCACTCCCCATGACAGAAAGCATGACCGATGAGAATTTATTGTTCTCTGTTGGCAGCATGCAGTGCTCAGTGGCTCAGTTAAAAAAAATGAAAAGCTCATGTCTGCAAAATCTAGCATCTTCCTTTCAAAGGTGGGCTCTTAATAGGCTCTCCAGAGGTACAAACTATGCATCCAGGGCAATTCACCTAAAACATTTTAAACATAATTACAGATTCATTTTATTTAAAGCAGGTCTTGGGAGCTGGAGATGAAAGAGACAAAAGCCATTTTTAATACATACTGAACAGCATTCCCAGACAGACATCCATCAGTGTATCAATATCAGAGTTTCATGAGCCTATAAATTCACATATCTGACCCAATTTCATTCTCTTAAAGAAAATCTTTTCCAAGATAAATTACAATTTTCTAATACTGAAGTATTTGGATGAGCTCAAACACTAGCTTTGATAACAGTGTGGCAAATCCCAGCAGGCAAGGCTGGGACAGACGAAATGGGAACAGTGAGACACTAGGATTGGATGGTCTACTGCTGCTGCCCCTTGAGATTGGGAATGAGGCAAACCCCAAACTCCTCCAGTTACAAGCAGATTAGCTGTGGTTCTCCAATTGCTGATAGCTTACCAATGCAATCACCAGACTCATAAATTTATTTCTTGTTATGACCTGCACATCCTCCTTTTTCAAGATAGATACATTGGCAATTTAGAGAACTCTTCCTATTGCCAACAAAAGTTGTGGAACTCAATTTCTGTTATGTATCTAAGTGAAAACTCAACTCACGGAAACAGCTGGACTTCCCACAGGAACTTAGGAAAAATCCAAGACTTCACCTTGCTAAAAACAACAGCTGGAATCTTTAAAAAGGAAGTGCATGCACAGACATGCATACATGCACCACTACTGACTGAGCTATCAGATCAGGTACATTACCTTTCAGTTTTATTTCTCTTCACAATTTTAAACCAATTAAGCTAATTCAAATCAGCATGAAATAAAGGTTAGAGACAAGGCACAATTTCCTGGCCTAATGCTATCATTAATGGCACACTCATAAATCTTCACTTCATGCTGCATTGGTTTCAGGAGATCAGTGTCTAATTGGCACCAGTTAACTGACTGGATTGAAATTTGCTGTTATGAATTAATCAGTACTTCTTACTTTTTACTCATTCAGTTGAGATACAGATTAAACTATGTTAAAAGCAACTTTCAAGGACACATCATCTGACTTCAGTGCATCAACATATGTTCGCAAATGGTTCACAAAAAATGTCCCAAGACAGTGCCTAACTGTTAAACACATGCTAAATTACTCATGCAAGGGACATGCCTCTGAGTACAAATTACACCCAAAATAGCTTTTCTGAGGGAGTAAAAAAAGTGCATAACAATAAAACCTTGGTAAATTGAGTTACTGAACACTGGAGTTGCACTTGCTTCATTTTAACAAAAGAAGAGATGAACTAAATGCTCCTCCCTCTTGTTTGTGGGTCTAAAATTCAGGAGAGTGTAGTTAATAAACATGCAGTTTAGAGACTGAGTTCATAATACTTGCATATACCTGCTACCTTAGAAGACTTCAGGATGGGGATCCTGTCAATTGTTTGGTTAGTGCACTGTGTTCACATGTCAAACAACAGCTGTGCACATTTGTAAACTCTCCCACTGAAAAAACTGGACAATTGTTGGGGCCCAGGAGTCTCACACAGAGAAGACAAAAATAATGGAAAAGCAGTTTATAAGTTGAAAAATATTAAATCACAGAGTGGGTCCCAACATGGTCAGGGGATAATCCTCAAAGACCAAATATTACAGAAAAACTGCTTTGTATTTGCTTCCAATAAGAGAATCACTGCAACACAGCATCAATAACAAAAATTGATACACAGGATAACCTGATCAATTAAATAAAACACCATAGGAAGAAAAAGTGAGTCCATTTTTTGTAAACTCTGTTATCTACAAAGAAACTGCACAATGCTAATTGCACAACAACAGACTTTGCAGATCTTTTATTTGCACAACAAACTTGGATACAACGGTCAGCTTTACGCTAAATCCCTCTGCTTTGCTGTATGGGCAACATCAGATTCAAAACAAAGAAATACAACAGTCACTGTGCACTAAAAAGTCTTAATCAGCATCCTAAGTCACCTTGTTTGTGCAGCTGGAACTTGCTGGTAAATGCAGAGCTTGGAAAACAAGCTCTCGTGAAGAAGCACAGAGCTAACACAAAGAATTAATAGCAACAACAAAAGATGTTGCAAAGTAATCCAATTTATTACTCTCACAGCTCCACTGAAAACATGTAAAGGAAAGCATTTACCATTGGAGAGCAGACATTTAAAGTCAGGATTAAAACTGCAAAACAAAGTAGAATGACATCACTTTAAAAAGGAAAATACTGCAAGTAGTTAAAATTACAAGAAGACTTTTGGAATAGGTAACTGTCTTCCATTTGTGACATGAACAAGATCATATTAAATGGTGACACAGACTTAATGCTCACTCTGGTGCCACAATAGCTCCCAAATTTTTCCCCAGATCACTTTTTGTCAGAATTTCCAAATACTTAACACTGAGCTAACATGATGGCTGAAAACTGTGCTCAGGCCCTGGTTCAATCAATAATTCAGATTAAAAAAAAGGAAAAAATACATTTCAATCTTCATATGATCTGGTATTACTCTATTGTTTCACTCTGTTATAGTGGAGTATTTTCTTGGCTAAGCATTTATCATGCATGTGCTTTGATAGCAAGTTTCTGCTGTCACTGACTTAACCTGTAATTCTTTTCCAGCTCATTGCTGAATTTTGTCAGCCTGTGAAATACTAGAGAGATGAACTAGTTTCTTTTTCCACAGTTATAATAAAGCACATCATTTGTGATTAGAGTGCTTGCATAATTATGCAGGAGATAAACATTCCATGCTTTCCTAAGCAATTTAGGACAACCTACCTCATAGCCAGGACGATGTCACCTGCAGTCAGCTGTCTTGGCTACTGAGATCACATTGAAGAACTGCTTTAGTATGACAAGTTTTGACTCTAACAGTGTTTGAAACAGGACTATCTTTTAATTACATCGTAAATATACATACGACTTATGATTTCAACCAAGTTCTTATTCACAGCTAGAAATATTTCTGAAATAAGAGAACCTTTAAGTAGACAAATTTGTGTCTTACCTTGTGAAAGGCACTGATTTGCCAGAGCAACCTGTCCAGAGTGTAGGTACAGATTAAGACGAGTGAAGATACTGCTCAGAGATGGAATTGTAATGAAGCAGAAGGCAACACAAGCCTAAAACAAATTTTAAAATTTAAACTGAATAATATTCCCATCTCAGAGTTATAGCAATCCTTACCAATTTAGGAATGAAAATCTGTAGATCAGTTTTGGGAAAGACTTTCAGTAAAAAGCAAATATTACGTGAATCCCCAAATAAGCAATTTTAAATTTCTAATGAGTTTTCCAATAATTATTATAAATATTTACTATTATTTCTTATTGTTACTATTACTAGATAAGCTCAAAACTTACTCTATGACTGTAGCTCAGAGAGTTCCTCTCTGCTCAGGTAGCCAGCCTGAGACCAAAAGCTCACTAGAAAAGCAGATTACAGTCCTCAGGGACAAACCATCTGCCAAACTGGTCAAAGCAGGAGCATTGTGTGTTTTGGGGAGGAAGCAGCTCTAGCCCAGCGTGCTGCAGCTGCAGACCTGCAGGAACAGCCCAAGCACCTGCATGGAGTAAGCAGCCCCTAGGCAGAGAGAAGGGGGCCAGTGTCACCCCAGCCGTCCTTTGTCCGGGACACCATGTGTCTGGACACCACAGTGCTGTTAACAGAAGTCCACTTGTTAAGAGTTGCACATGCAAATAGCTTCCCCACATGGGAAGATGGAGACTTCGTGGTTGCTACGTTTCAGGTTAGAAGAAGGGAACACAAGCAACTTGGATATTCTGTGAGGGCTGTGCATAGTTCAAAGCACATTTGACCATATCTATACAGACTCAGAGGCACTAAAGCCGAAAGGAGCACTGTATTTGAAATTCAAATCCTGATTTCAGCATATCAGCACTGATATTATGAGACAGAAGTTCGAATATATTTTTTATCCCATCTCCCATTCTCTCTGTGATTGAGTTACATAGAAATTTGGTATTTTATTTCAAATATAATTTGAAAAGCTGAGCTTTCCAGAATTCACACAAACACCTCTTCGGTGAACCTTCCTTTGGAGAGGGAGTCAAACTTGCTGCTGCTGCTATTAGATGGTTTGGGTCTTTTTTTTCTTAAATGGCAGCATTTGGCTTTAGAGAGGAAAGATCACTAGTAACAAAGAAAAAATGAGACTACAAACAGTGTCAAAAAATACTAACATACTGGTTTTGCAAAAATTATAAACTTAGGTGGCAGCAGATAGTATTATCTGTAAAGAAATAATTTATTAGTCAGACCTACCCTGACAAATGCAGCAGTCTTTCTGGAATGATTTCCTTTCATCACCTTTCTTGTTTCCATTGCTAGTTGGTTCACAGACTACACATAAAAACCAAAAGCAAATCATTAAGAAAAACGCACAGTGGCAAATAACAAACTGCATGTTTTACTGCATGCATTTAGAGAACAGAAGTGTCAAGATGAACCCTGATACTGTGTGCCCTTACTGTACCATTTAGTTTTCACTTGGATTTTAGTGACTGTTCCTTAAAGTGAGTATGATTCAATTTGTGAAAGTAGGCTTGTTTTAATCAAGCCTTTAGCTTATCCTTTGGTTCCCAGCTATAGTACTGCCACCTCCTTCCTAGCATAACTATCATGATTTTTACCTAACACACTGATTAAAAAACCCAAACCAAAATAATAAAAGGATTTAAGAGAAGATATAACGTTGCAAAGGAATCAGATGCAGCTAATGCTCACCTGTGACTCAATACAGAAAAGAGATTAACCTTCCCAATCACAGCAGGACTCTGCCTGGATCTGCAGCCAGACACAGTCTAATCTCTCCTAGATGGAGGATTACAGAAGAGAGAACCCAAATTCTGAACGCACAAAAGTGCCATTTATATTATTAGACATGCAATGTCTTGCAAGACAGCCCATTTTCTTTGTTGCAATGATACCATGCATGTCTGTCAAGCAAGAACTTCAGAGTGTTTAGGGGGATAAAATCAGAGATGAGATCAAAGTTTACGTTATAAACACCTGATTAAAATACTTCAGGCTTATTTTGCCATAGAGCAATAATCTGAGCAGGGAATGGGAGAGCTGCAAATATACTCCCATTTATTAAGGAAATGTAGATAAACTGTGGCTTACGTGAATCAACTGGACTAGAACAGGCTCCAGATTGCAAAACATGGACCTGGCTTCCACATAGAAACTCAGCTGTTGTTCAAAGTCCCGGCCAAATGAAACCTATAAAAGACAAAAACCCCCAGACTTTACCACTATAGGCCATTGACTTAAAAATATATAAAACTGTGTGCAGATAAACAACAGATATGCAAAAGTCAAAATCTCCATATATTGGTAAGGAAAAAATCCACCAGTAACAACAAAATAGCACTTGGAGAATCTCTGTTCCTTTAACTGTCTGCACTACTTAACCTTCAGGGAAACATGAAAGTTTTACTGGGGTATTTTTTTTCTATACTCCACATGATGTTCTACTTTACAGGTCAAGTATTTATCAAGAAAACAAAACTTAAATCCTAGGTTTGTGAAGTGTTTTCAAAACTAGCAGAACTCTTGCTTCTTTATGGGAGAGACAAAGGCTTGGTTTTGATCATACTTACAAAGCAAGACAAAAACCCCAGAAAAATAGAAATATATCTGTGAATCTGTATTCAGATTCCTCGAATTTCTAGTTGATAAAGGGTCTCCAACAGAAAATAGCATTTTTCCTAACTAGATAAATCGGTAAGAAAAGCAGGTTTTCCTCAAGTTTGGATAATAAATACATGCTTATATAGTATGGCAAAAGCTTGCAACCTTGCATTCTGGCAGGAAAGAAGTCAAAAAACAACCTTTGTGTGAGAACAACCCACTTTCAACCCTGTAGATTTAAAAAAACCAGAGTGCTGTCAGCTGGAGTGTCTCAGCTGTCAATTAAAAGCCCAGCAAGAGAAACAGTCTCCAGGCAGTCTACATTTATGTATTCTACTGGAATTTTTTTTCTAATAGAAGTAAAGGTTGCATTATTTATTACTTCTCAAGTCATATACTAAAGAATTTTTTACAAAATTAGAATAAAATTTACATTTAATCCATACAGTGAAAGATTAAAGAAACTGCACCAGAAAACAAAGGATTGCTTCTCATGTTACAGACAGCTGTCGTTGCTTTTCCTCTTTTTGTGCAACTGCTGATTTTTGAGTCCCAGTCTCAAGAAAACTTCTCTAAAAATATAAATTCTTCCACAAAAAAAGATGGACTGTAAAGATGGCTGTTACAACTGCTTTTCCCTCCACATCTTAAAGTGTGCTGGTTTAAAATTCACAACGAGTCATTTTGCTGCTATGGGATTTTTTTCCCCCTAAACCAAGACTATCAAGACACATCAAGTTTTATTCAATGTGAGAAGTCCTCCTAAAGGAAATTATACTATATTATATTGCATATAAAGCTTAATAAAGCAAAACCATATTAAAACATATTAATTAGCTAATTATTATAGCTGAAGAAAAAGCGACCATCTAGGGCAAATTCATAGAATTGCAACAAAGAACAAAGAGGGCAAATAGACACAGAGTCTGTCAGCTCTATGTGAAAGAAAAAACAAGCATTTAGAGTATGTGGTTAGAGAATAAAAAAAGCTTAAGAAAGTCTCCCTAAAACAACCTGACATCTCAATACCAACAGAGAACAAGTGAAGATTTTACCGGAATAAGAGTAAGGGAAGGGTTAAAAACTAATTTCAAGACCGAACACCTGGAGCTCTTGTAGGACTTCTAATTTAATGATACAAATCATCATATTTGCAAATTAAGATAAAGAGAGATAAGAATAACATAAAATTACATTTATTTTGTGTTTCTGAAAGCTGGTATTGGTCCCATTTATAGCTGGGTAGTGGAACTTCACATAAATCAGTGCTCTCTGATGCTATAATAGGCAAGACTTCAATTGCTGTTTAACTTTTAAATACTTGCTATGTTTTACAGGAGATTTACAAGACTAGCAGAAAATATGATGAAATAAACATCATGTGCACTTTAAACTTTCATACTGCACCACGTCAGCTTCAGCACTGTGCGACATTGCTTTGAACACGTGCACACTTATTTCACTGACTGAAATGCATTGCTTGGGGTTCACAAGGTCTTAAGCAAGTCAGAGACTGGTCTCTGATTCAGCCACACAGGCGCCTGTTCCTCCCAAGGATCTCCCAAAAGTCCGAGCTCTAAGGTGCACCCAACAGTTGCACACAATTGTCACTCACCATTTTTATGAATCCATTTATCAGAGCTGCTAACATTCTTTTCTCATCCTCAAGTGTTAGTGCACTAGAAGAGAAAATTTATATGGTAAATTTTAGAATATTTTTTATCTTATTTATCTCTAAAGGTTCAAGTGATACATAATATTTTATATATTGTTATGTATAAAAGTAATTTTAATATTAATATCACCAAGTCAACCATGAATCAAACTAAATTCCAGATTAAAAAAAAAAATTAAAAATTGCTGAGTGTCTTTAGATTCTACAAAAACTCAGATTTTGCCATGGGAAGGAAACTACACTGATGTTCTTTACTGTAGCAAACAAATGGCTTCAGTCTTGTGTTGCAACATGAGAACTTGAGTAAGAACGAACTCTACAAACCTAAAGAAATTATTAAGTCTATTATTTGAAGAAAGTTATCCTATTTAAGGAGTAAAGCTTTTAAAATACACTGTAAATAGTATATGTAATAGTGTCTTTATTTTAGAAACAACGTTAGTTTATTGTTTAGTTTGGGGTTTGGTTTGGTTTGTTTAGGGTTTTTTGCTTTAAGTAACCCTGTCTCAGAATTTAAAAAATAATTAACATCACCTTGCTACCAGTGCTGGTTTTCTTTATGTTTTAGTAACAACTGAACTAAACTGATATGTAAAAAGGAGTTTCTTTTCAAGACTATCACAGATACCTATTCTATACCAAGAGTCCAAAATCTGATTTGAAACAAATTTACATGACATAAAAATCCAGTAAGTCAAACCTGTTTCACCAAAAATGGATCAATAGAAAGTTAAATTACAATTAACTAATACAATTTAATCCCCTTGCTATTATATACATGGCTCTAGCTTTGACCTTCAGTGTATCAGTTACCAATTTCCAACTCAGACACCAGATGGGAAGAGAACAATAGTTTTACTATATAAATTCAGTAAAGGAGGAAAGAAAACCTCAGCATGATTAGCTCGTTAGTGCATTGCCAATCAAAAGAGTCAAGTGATGGGCTCTGAAAGGCTCAGAAGGCTTGTAATGAGATCTCCAGGTCAGTAATAGGTTTCCAGTTCAATTGTGAATCAGACCCCTACCAGTCTAAAGGCTGTTATCCTCCAACAGCTGTTACAGGGGTCAGCGAGCCCTACACAATGGGCTGGGAGTTTCCCGAACCAGGATGCAGAAACAGATGTAGGAGTTACTTAAAGATAAATAGAATTTATGATGATTTACCAAGCAAACCAAGCTAACAATGTACACCATCTTATCTCAGCCTCAGGAACTGCTGGTTCCAGTAAATTGTTTTGGCAAAGCGTCAGAGGAAGCACCAAATACGGATTGCCATAAACTGCTTTATTTTTTTAATAAGCTGTTTTCGGTACAATATATTATTGTTCTGTTGAAAGGCTCAAGTGGCTTTTAGTGCAACATACAGCCAAATAAGGTACTCTAACTCAAAACAAAGCACTCTAGCTGGTATAAATTGGAATTACATGCTAAATCTGACTTCTTTCTTGGCAATAAATCTTGCATTCATGGCCTGTCAAGGATGAGGGAGTTGTAAGTTCCTGTGCAGCACCAGCCATACTAAGAGGCTCTGGGCTCAGATTGGCAAAAGAAACTGTGCCCTTACAATTCAACCCAAACCAGAAATAAAAAGAGAACATTTGTCCTCTTGAGAGCTAAAATTTGCAGTATTGTGATTCTGGCTCTGTTTTCAATCAGACACAGATTTCAGTGATTTTTGCAAGTTACCTACAAATCACAATATTTTCCACACTGCACAACTGCTATTGAAACAGTGAGGGTACAACAGGGCACATGGGATCCCTAATAACCTCAGCTCTCAAAGTCAAGGGCAAAATAGAAGACGAGGGTTTAGGGGAAGGATATAGATGGTTCAAGAGATTTCCCTATTCAAGTTCCTAGAGATCTTCCAGGTTTCCTTTTAAAGACTTCACATCCCTTTGTAATGGTTGAAAATAGTGGCCCATAAAAAGGTATAATTGAGTATCGCAATCTGTGCTTTCATAGCTACATATTCACTTGAATCTCAAAAATAGCTTATTATTCACTACAACTCAAAGATTACAGTGCTTTCACTCTCAAAATATTTTTGAAGATTAGATTGTATAATGTCTCTGTTTCACTAGAAAACTACAAAACCGTTGCTACTTTCCTTTTAAAATTCTGCTTCAGTATTCAAAATACAGCAGCAATTAAAGAGAAAATGTGCTGCCACTTCACTGCACAGCTCTTCCCTCACCACTAATTGGATTCATGTCTTAATCCACCTTGAAACAAACAGCCTCAGAAACATGAAACTACATCAGGCAGCCCAACTTTGCATAACCAATAGTTCTTAGTAGAAGTTAATCTTACTTCACAGAATCATGCATCGTCTTACAGATATGCAGGAGAGCATTGAGTATAACAGGATCCTTTGTCGACTCCTGCTGATGCCTAGAAGGTGTTTTAGAAAAAGTGATGAGAAATCCTGCTCTGTCAAAATGGAAAACATGTGATACATTGAGGCAATCTAAGGACAGCAAAACAAAACAACCCTCGATTTACCAAGATAAAATATGATTTCTCAGCTACTTAGAGACAGACAGGAAGGATAGGTGTCACGTTTAGGTACAGAGGCACATGTGCAGTGCAGCTCCACTAAGATGATGAAGGGGCCACAGCATCTCTCATATGAGCAAAGCCCAAGAGAGCCAGACCTGTGTCTGCTAGGGGAGAGAAGGCTTGAGGGGCTCAGCAGTGAATAAAAATACCTGAAGGGAAAGTGAAAATTTAAAAAAAATGTTTCAAGAAACCTGTTAATTATTTGAAAATAAAAGGACTGTTTGACTTTTAGAATAGTTGAAGATATTTTCATTTTCTAAGTTCAACTGCAGCAATACTCCATTACACCAAGGCAACACTTCAGTGCTGTCACAACCGTCACACAGCAACTGGAATGTGAAATAAATTCCATAAACCAACAAAGGCATCACAAAAAAACAAAGCTCAGAGAACAATCTGTTAACCCACAGCAAGTCAGCATCAACATAATTCCTTCAATTCAGCTTTCTTTGTGAACAGTCAAACAGTCCATCAATAGAATAAAAAAATTGACACATTTTCTTTTTTCTTTCCCAGAGCCTGGGACACCTTCACAAACTAAATGGGCAATATACTGAGTCCTCTTCCTTAGCCATCTTTCAATAAGTTTCTCAGTCCCTCCAGAGTGCATTTCATGTCAATATTTTCCACTTACTTAATAAAAGATTCCATAATGCACTTGCAAACCTCCACTCTCACACTTTCTTTCTGGAACATATCCAGAAATGGCAAGAATTTCTCCTGAAAGTATAAATACATAAACAAGTAAAATTAAGTATGTTACAAACAACACATTAAAGCAATAAATATTTTGTGTAAGTTTTATAAGCACAGCTATTTAGGTAAAATTATTTTCATCTTTTTTGAAAACCATAATTCATCTCAAAGGATGAGAAAGTGGAATAGAAAAGGACTAATGGCTGAAAGGTGTATCAATTTATTGATTGCAGAGATTCAGAACACAAAATACGGAACTGTTTAAATCAAATGTTGCACTTCTTGTTTAAAAGCAATCATAGGCGTCAAACAGTTTGAGATCATGACAAACTCAGACATCTATGGGGGGAAAAAGGTAAGATATTAAAAACAATTTTAAAAGTCTACACAAGAGCAACAATTTTGCATGTCTCCAGGGCAAGTTATGAAGGTCTAAGATACTCAAATTTCCTTCAAAGATAAGGGTTGGTAGGATACTAAAACAATTAGTTTCTGTATCATCTCAAGAATATAGTGAGGGTAAGTTTTTCAGAATTATCTAAGCAATTTGTGAAGAAGACTTGACACCAAATCCACAGTGTCAGTCTTGAATTTTACTGTTCAAATGGTTTCTGTGCTTTGACACAGTCTTCATTTCTACTTTTCACTGGCATGTACAGTCTCTGACCTGAGTTCCACTTAGTTTCAATGCCAAATGTAAGCCCTACAAGAGGGCATGTTAAGTACGTATCATAACACAGAAACAGCTATCAGCAATTACATGAACACACACACACAAAAAAACGGTATTTTACCTTGCATTCATTGTCACTTATGCCATAATAACAAAAAACTTAAAGAACTTAACAGCCTAATGAAAAAAAAGTGTAGAAAATCAGAATTGGAATAATAAGTATTTAAGCAGTAAGCAGCAGAAAGCTCTCAAAATATTTCTGCACTTACCTATTTGATAAAAAGTCCTCACATTGCATGAACAATCTACATATCCCAGTCAGGTAAATCCTCTTCCAGAAACAGTGCAAAATAGTTCTTAAAAATTTATTAAACAGACTATCACTTACCACTGAAAAAAGCAGAGCGAAGTCATAGATATAGGTAATAACTTTCTGAATAATTGACTGCAGCTAGAGGTGAGAAAAAGAAAAGGAAAGAAAAGGGAAAATTATTGTAATACAAGTTAAATTAAGACTATGCACACCAGAGATTATTCTTCTCTAGTTATTCATAAAAACTGGTTTTGAAAGATGCTTCAAGCATTCATAAATGTATTTGCTTTCCCCACAGTAGGACAAACTATAGCTATGCTGTTCCTACACACTTTTCCAACATGCCCTTCGGAACCCATATGAGCAGAGGCGGAACAGCTTGTCCAGACTTTATTTGTTCTTTACTTTTCACAGTTAGGCAGACTTTTTCAATTTAGAGTCTACATGTCCTCCAGCTCTCTGCACTAAAAAACCCTGCCAAATAAACCAAGAAAAAAATCCCAAACCAGTTTGTTAAATCTGCCTTTGTAGGCACTTTATCTACCCTCCAAGTAACCACAAAAACCTTCTTCAACTAATCGATATCTCATCTGGCATTCAGTCTCAAGAACTGGACACAATAATTCACTGAAGCCTTAACAATGCCAAGTAGAGATGGATTATTTTATGGTTTACTTCTGTTTCAACAGCCCACCATGATTGCTAATTTCCAACAGCAAACACCACTGTTGATGTAGGAGTTAACTATTGCTTCTTTTAAATACATAAATCATTCAGGTTTAGCATTTATCAGAAGCAAAAGACTGATGTGCAGGGAAAAAAAGGAAGAATAAACCACAGCATTACAGTGTTCCAAAAGGCTTCCCAAATTATAGCTAGTGTTTAAAAATAATTATTTTGTGGAAAGAGTTATTAGTAATGTTTAAGAATTAATTTAAGAAAATGCACATCAGATTTTTACAGATTTGGCAAAATAAATTCGTTACCTGTGGGTAAGCATCTTCAAATGCTCGGTCAGGAGTCATGTGTTTGATAACATCAGCCAAAACCGTATTGACCTCTCGCTTCTGTGTAGTGAAAAGCGAGGTTACAAATACAGTAATGAAATTGGCACATAAATCAACTCACTGAACACCAGCTGAGTAGCATAATTTACTTCCATTTGCCAAAGCATCAGCTTTTTACAGAGCTCCAGCTAAGCCAGGAACTTTAGCCACAGCTCCAGTAAATCCTTACTTAAACTGTCCATCTGCCATTAGAACAAAAGGATAAGAAATATCCAGTGCTTCAGGATGGTAAAACTTCAAAGCTGCATCTTTTGTCCCTATTCATCTTTCATGAAGCGAAACACATTTTTTCATTCCTACACACTTATATTGAATAGTCAAAGCCTTTCCATCTTTAAAACCAAACTGCTAGTACTGCCACTTGGTCTGTATCAGAAAAATTCAAAGGAAATAAAGTAATTTACACCTACCGTAAAATGTCTGCACGTGTACTCCACCCACACTTCAGCACAGTTGATATAATCCTAGAAATACATGTGTCATATGATTACCAATATTTACAGTAGGCTATGAGAAATACACTTGCAAAAGTTACGCTTAAAAAAATTAACTCCTGAGGTATGATTCATGCAGACCTAAACATCTAGAACTCAAAAGTTGCCTTTGTATAATAATGTTATGTAAAAATAAGTTATGCTTCACTAGAGCTAAGAAAAGTGGGGATCATATAAATATATCATATCAAGCCATCACATATTTTTTCAACTGTGTGCATTTGGAAAAGCTAGACAATGTCATGCTAAGCATATGCTTACTGAACAAATGGCTACAATTTTGCTCTAAACACAGAATCAGTAGTGAAACAGAACAGACAATAACTCACCTGTGGGTTCTTCAGCTTTGTTATGACCTTCCAGGCTTCATTTAATATTTGAAGACGATCATTTTCAGGAGGATCAGCCAATGCCAAGTTTAATCCCAGGGAGCGAAAGAGGAGATGCTGGAAGATAATGAAAAATTTTATACTAAATGCAGATAATGCATGTCCATTCAACACTGGTCTAGCAGATACCCTGTGCAGAAAGATTTTCTGATCAAACCACACTAAGTGATATGCAGGTTATGTAGACAACTAAGAGCATAAAGACCTCTGTCAAAGAAAAGGAATTGCTACAAATTACATACGAAAAGCTACCTTTGGGAATCCAGATTCATCACACTCCTTAATCATGCCAATGAAGTCCATCGATCTCGCAGCAATAAACTCAGCTCTGAACGCCGACATTACGGAATTCAACAGCAAAGCACTGCAATGAACACAGCACAGATCAATACAGCTCAGCATCAACTAAAATGTGGTTGTTCCTGCATTTACATTAATCTGAACTTCTTAGACTAACAACTGTCCAGCATCTATTGTCAATTAAAAAAAAATAAGGAAGGAAAAGACCTTCACAAACTGAGCTTGCATTGAGGAGGATTAATAATGCATAAGCAAAATAAGATGACATTAAGCCATCAGATAAGGAAAAGGTAACCCAGCCTGTAGAATACTTGTTCCACACAGGTGTTTGTAAAGCCATCATTTTAGCAGGAATTTACTAAAAATATCAAGCAAACCAGGAGCAGCTGACATTTAGAAACTTACTGTCTCTGTTTAACTACAGTTCAGAAGAATATATAGGGAGGCAAATCCCTATTGAAATTTTTTTCAATGAATTAAATAACATATGCATTATAAAAGCCACATTTCTAGCAGCTGCATTGTTAGGATTAAAATAAACCCAAACAGTCATAATCATATGATAAGCAGCAATGACACATTTAGACATGTATGATTAACCATTCAGACACATATCTGTGTCACTATCAAGCCAAAGTCACCCATGGAAGAGTGAACTCACTGTGCCACTGTAACACCCAGTCTACTCAGCCATGAGTTAGCACAAGAAGCTGCCTCATAAAACACCTTGCCCTTCACTAGTCTGAAACAGACAGTTTGAATACAGGGCAGTTTACCTTGAGGGAAATTCTATGGAGTGCTTAAAATAGTCCAGCAGCTTCTGTGCTTCTGCCTGAGCATTAGTGGTCCCATCATGGTTTGACTGGAATTTGCATTTTATCATTAGACAAGTGCTTCCAGTTCAGTAGGCATATGCTTTGCAATACAGAGAACAGGCTGTCACTTTTCACTTAGATGGCTGCAATGTAGCTCCCGAAACATATTGAGATTATTTAAAGATTTATATACTGATGTCTCGTGCTTTGTAGTAGTTTGACAGTCATGAGAAGACACAAAAACACAGAACTCTACTTTAAAAGAAAACTACTGTGAACATCTAAACTGGATTATTCAACTTCCTAATAAAAAAAGACATGTCCCAAAAACACTTATTTAAAAAACCCTCATTATACTCAACATTTTGTCCTTCCTTCAAAGAGCAAACATGAACAAAGAGGAGGAACCTAACCCATCTTCACAATGCTAACAGCTGATTTGAAAATAAGTTCCACAAAACAAATCAACACCTATACAAAACAATTAGTACATCAGAGTATGTGAATTATTTTTATCTATATTACACAATGACACAATCACATTTTCAAAATCACACTTTCCCCACACTCCTTAGCTCAGTCACAGAATGCCAGCATTCCTCATCTAAGTGATTAACATATTTTAGTTCCTCAGTTGCTGCAGAACTGGACTGTGCAAAGCACATCAGAAAAAAACCCAGGCAGCTGAAAACATTCACAGAACTCAGCCAACCTATCCAATAAAATGAACAGAGAGTAGTCCATCAGCAGGCCAAATTGCATTCACAAAACCCAGTAAATACATCCAGCTTTCAGACCAGACCATCTTCCTGAACTGCTCACTGAAGGTGATTACCCTGCACACAGACCTCTAGGAGACATTTGGGATACTAATTTTAATGTTGAAAAAAGCAGTCACCCAAATATTACTTTCTTCCAAACGTCGCCAGCTGCTTTACAACTTCCCCTTCTGAATGCCTGTATGGGCTGACTGTAACCCGTGGAGGATAGGGGAAGGGAAGAGGAGGAAAACACAGAAAAATGAAGCACAATCAGGGATCAGAGACATGGCTGATGGAGAACACATTACATGTCCTAAACTTTAGCTTAGGAGCCAGAATGCAGCAACCAAGTTAAACTAATTAACTTTGGCTCTCCAAGTAGTCTACCATATTTCAGAATTCATCTCTGGAAAACAGATGTTCATAATCATGATTTAGTGAGCTACTGGGAGAATGAAAGCTACATTATGCGTCCAAACTGTTTCCAAAAGAGAGGGAGAGAGAGCTTTACGACAGGGACTCACAGGTACTCATTACAGACCCCAGTCTTCTACATTGTACAACACTTACTTGTTCCCCAATTTTTTGCATCTCTCCATCATCTCAGTAAGCAGAACCTGTAAACAAGAAAACAATGGTATAGTACAACATAAAACACACCCTCTGGAATAGGTACAGTGACAGTTTAATCAAATCCACCATTTTATGGAAGTCAAATTTGTAATGCTTCAGCCATGCCATTATTCCAAGTAATCACTACTTGCCAGCCAGGTCAGTTATCTCTGGCAGAAGAGGTGAAACCTCTGCCAGACTACAAACCAGACTGACAGAGATCCTGTTCACTATGTTAAGCTACAGTTTACTCAAATCATTTTTATATCTGTATGACAGAAGAAGCTAATGAATTCAGGAGAAAAAGATTAAACCTGCTAAAGGACAGCAAGAAACAAACAGGAATACTGCCTATGAACTTAAAGTGGTCAAACTTGAGCTTTGCAGAAGCAAACATTCTTCCTGGTCAGAAGAGACAATCAGACAGTCGTACGTAGGCTCTTTATACTCGCTTTCACACCCACGTAAGAACTGACTGAGGGGTGGGCTTTTTAATAGGCAAAATTAACTCTTCACCACAACCCTCCCTTTAGTATTGAGCATTGCCAGGCTTACTTCTGGAGCATGGTATGCAATACACTGTAAAATCCAGTCTATAGCAGGAGAATATAGGGTCAAATACAAAGGAATCTCCACACACTGCACCACCAGCTGGTTCTGAACTGTATCCCCGTGTATCTGTTGAAATACAAGACAAAAAAATGCTGCTGTGAAAAGTTATTTAATGGGAGATACGATAAACTGGACAAAGTTTGTATATGAATGGAAATGACAACAGACAGTACCACAAAGATACAGATATTCTGAAGCACTCCTTGCAACCCTGGGCAAAAAGATATCAAGCTCCAAGCTATTATTCAAGCCTGGAAACATGCTGAATAGAACAGTTTCAACTTATTAGAATGTATGTAAAACTTCCCATACTGTATCTGGATATAGGAACAACCCTAAATCTAGATTTAAGAACGTCAAAGGTTTTTGAAAAGTTTGTGGCAGTTTGGTTAAGGAGTGTATTTATCTGATTTTGCAAATAAGACACCTATTTGCTTACTTGTTTAAATGTTAGAAGAAAGTCAAAAAAATTTTTGTTCAGGCTTTCTTTGAGTTGTGGTGCCACTTCCATCCCAACCTGTATTAAAAGAAAAAGATTTTATCATCTATGATTCTCCTTCAGTGTAAGACAAAAATACATTTTCTGAAGGAATACACCCACGTCACACACATCAAATCAACAAACAGCATTGAATCACATGCTTTTGACTGATTATTTCCTTGCTTATTATTACAGTCATGTCCACTAACAACTACCCTGAGGTAGTTACAGTTGTGTTTAAACATGATCCTCCTAACATCAGCTCCAAGCATTGAGGAAATCAGTGTCTGCTTCAGTGCACTGAAACAACCTACAGCAGAAATAAAATTATTCTTACTTATTATGAACACTTAGAGAGATTCCCCATTCTTAACACAGAGGAGAAACTGTTTGTTTTGTTAAAAGGAAGAGACAGGCTGCTGACTACCTCAGATAAAAGCAGTGGCAGCCCTAGCTGCAGTAAATCTTTGATACAGATCAGAAGAGTTAAATGACAGCCTACCCTGCAGAGGTATGCTCTTGCATAGACTGCAACCAGTGGATCTCCAATCCCTCTAATCATGGACGTTAACCGTGGAAGACATTCCAAAATCCCCCTGTTTTTATCAGAAATGAAAATGAGCTTTAACAGTCAAAAACAGAATTACATCACCTACAGATAACATCAGTAGCAACCTTGTAGATTAACAATTGAGCATGAGTTATAGGAACACCTATCAAAGAAAAAGCATACTAGCACAAAAATTTATTTCATAAGTAAAATTTTATGTGTACAGTAATACATATCCTGTATTCAAATTGCAGTATTGGCTATTACGAGTAAGACAAATACAACTAAAAAACTCCTCCTCTAGCTTGGAGAACAGCAGACCTATGGAAGGGCTATAACTCAATGCAAAGAAAGCAGCCACTTAAACCAGAACTGGCAGAACTCCTTGCATGTCTCATTTTCCCACAGGTTCTTTTTGACAGAGCTGTACTAGTGCCTGGGTATGAGGCCCACCAATTCCAGTAACAGAATTGCTTTTTACGGAAAATAAAGTTGTCACTATAGTAGCAATTTGGCTTACAACACCTATTTCAATATATAACTGAAGAAGGACAGTTACAAGGGAAGGAACATTTTCTGCTCAGCAGCTGACACTGTTTGGCAACACATTAAACTTATACCAAGGTTTTCAATAGATAATGGTTCATTGCTCCTAAATAATTTCTCCAACTTTGTCTCTACCAATATGACACATCAAGACTTTCCTTTCAGTTTTCTCTTTTTTGCCACACTCCTCATCTCAACAATCTTCCTTACCCCTCCACCATCTGAAGCCACTGGTTTTCAGTTTGCATTGGGATTTGTGACACCCTGATATCACAATTATACATATATTCGAAAACTGAGAGTACTATTATATTTCAAAATGTATCACAATTCACCTTGAATTTTTCCATAGTATTCTCATTAAAAATTTCAAAACCTCTCTGTACTGCTTCTTCTCAGTTCTAAGATCCTATCCACCACTAATCACAGAACTCGCATACTTAATTCCTTGAATTAGTTCCTAAGGCTGCCAGTTCACTAGCTTCCCATACTTAGCATTATTCTTACGTTTTGGATAGGAATTTATTGCACTTCAGTATTGCTGCTTCCACATAACTAAATTGAAGCCAAGTTAAGGAACAAAACTAAGATGCACACCATTGAAAAACCTGAAACATATCAAATGCATATCAATGAGCTATGTTAAGGCCTTCCGTAATTAATCTCGCTACACTTTGTTGATTTTTACAATTTATCTACAAGATTTTGTTTCAAAATTTTTCACATATAATCTCTTGTCACTGCCAAACTGCTCAGAGCTAATAATGAGGCATTCAGTTTACTATGAAACGTAACTCAAAAGTACATTCAAAACATAACAGCCTGAAACAAACAAAATAAAGCCAGTATAAACATCAGATCCTGTGGGTTTATTGAAACAAACATATTCATTTCTGGAAAAATCTACAAAAAACCTGAAGACACACTGTGAGGGTCTCATTTGACAAGGATACAATCTGGGAATCAGTTCTCTGATTGAAGCAATCTTGAAAAACCAGTTTAAGCAAGTTTCTTTAGCAGTATCGTTAACACTCTCTGGAGAAAAGTTATCTGGGAAAAAAACAACCCAGAAATAGTTACATTCTTTCTGGAAACAGGTTTTCATTGTAGGTTTAAAACTGTATTCTCTTTCCTATTATCAAGAAACTAAGTGCACCATAATAAACTAAACAACACATTTGCTTCTCTGTTCTCCTGAGCAGCAGTCAGAGCTGAGTACATAACAAGAAAAGGTAACAGTCTTGCAGTAAATAACACTTCAGAACCTGATTTCAAGCACTGAAAGCTGATCTCAGAGATTCTACTGATAAATCCAACCTCGGCCTCTGCTTTCCCAAAATCAGAAATTGTAAAAAAAGAAAATACAGGGAACCTGTAACAAATACATACATATAAATCTATAATGAATAGAGAATATACAAAAGAGATTTAAGCACTCAAATTCTTTATTTTATAGGGCTAATATAAATTTTAACGAATACTATTGCAAGAAGAAGGAAAATACTACAAACTGACAGAACACTTGCTTTGGTGCACTGAACATTGAACACGTCTCCTTATAAACTCCTTGTGAAACAATTTAACATACCACCCCACTCCTGCCCCCTGAAGGTGAGAAGCTCCACAAGAAAGTTTCCAACTTGCAACATGACAGAAGCCACATGTTAGGTTCTGACTGAGTACAGGAAGAAGTTCTTTCTCATCTAGGACCTCAGGAGTTTTCATCCAACTTTGTTTCACTTGATTCCCAAGGGATAATCTTGGAGGTTGGGCCTGAATTCCCCAAAGGTTCATGTGCACAGCCAGCACAGCACAGATTTTCCTTCTCCCTCCCACTGTTATAGCTCCTTGGGAAGTTCCCACCAGCAATGCCTCTGGCAGCTGTACAGCTGCAGCATGAGCTCAGCACTCCAGAACAGAGGTAACTGTGCCCAGAAATCCTGACGTGCTATGGGAACTGTCTGCCTTCATTCATGCCTGTATTTCCATGGAATGTTTCAATGTCTTGTTACAGAGGTTCCTCCATGTACACATGTACTGTAAATGTTAAATTAGATTTTTACATTGTGTTGGAAGTTCAATTGATACAACTAAAAAGGGCCCAAGTCAGAAAGATTATGTTAGAAGCAGGCTGCTGCTTCTTCCAAAATTCTTCCTTAATTAAAGCAAAACTATCAAGTTTCCAGTGTAGCAACAAAAACATCTATTTACCAAAAAATTACACTCCCAGCTTTGTTACATTTCTATTATTAATTTTAAGCTATTAAATTGAAGTACTTTCATAAGAGAGCATATGCTAAGGAAAGAAAGGAAAAAAGTGTGCTTTCATCTAATTTGGCCATTCATGCTTAATTCTTGTTCCTCTAATAAATTCTGTATTAGAGGACTTCTACAAGATTCTTTGTGATTTCAAGTCTCAGGAAGATCCAGTTTACATTTAGTAACAACAGACTCACAAGCACATTTTATGATATCTTATATATATTCTTCACCATTAAAATGTAAACTTGCATGAACACTGAATAATGGAAGCTGTAAACAATGGACTTTACTCTGTTAAAAACTAAAAACTACTAGATTCAAATCAGAACTTTTTCTATAGGAGATACAGTAGCAAGGGTCCTGTTTAACCTTCCTCAAATTAGTTGGGACATCATTTTTTTTGTGGAGCATAGTGGAAACAAACACAAAGTTACCTGGCAGAGAGACACGGTTATCCACACACATTGACAGGATTCTTTCATACACGAGTTTCCCTGGTTAAAAAATCAAAAATAATAACAAATAAAAATAATTCATAACAAATCAACAAACTGTAAAATACCAAATGTTTGTACAAAGGTTCCCTTTCCAATATACAATGAAATCAGCTGGAAAAAACTTCCTAGAACACTGACATTATGCTGCCCTCTAGTGAAGCAGAAATGTTCAGTATGATTTAGTACTTCTCACACTGTGAAAAAATTCTCTGGCTCCCTCATGTGCAGAGGTAACACACAGGTCAGATTTCTCCCAGCCAGGAAAGGACAGCTGGTGTCCTGACTTTGCTGAGTTTGGATATTATGTTATCTTCAGCAACTTTCAGTAAGTAGGAAAGAGAACAAAGAGGAAGCACAACGTGAAAAAACAATTGGATCTATGTCATAGCGTATCCTGCTGGCACCAAAATACCCTTCAGTTTTGAATACCATTGTAATTCTTTTCCATAACATGTCAGAAAAACAAGCAAATCACATGAAGTGGATGACAATTTCACTTAAAGGTTTAAAAATTTATTTAAAAATTCAGAAACTACATTCTGATCACTTCACAGTCCCTATTCAGCCAAAGAAAACTTTCTGACTTCTACTCTTCAAATACAAATATTATGAAATACTGAGTCAAGAGACTGCCAAAATCCAAAATATTTTTATAATGACAGTATGTTTTAAATTTCAAAATGTAGATATCATGATTTTTCCCAAGGTTTTGTTCTAGATATTCACTAATACACGAAGCACAGAACTATAAAATAAAATATTTTGATCTTAACGACTTTCCTTCTAGGAGTTTTTTAACAATTATATACCATGTTTATAACACTGCTTTCCAAACGTTTATGTCAGAAATATACCATGCTAAAACTAAAAAAGTAATTTCAGCCCTTTCTGGATAACTTTGATGCTTTCTAACATTACAAAAAATTAATCTTATTAACAACTGTGTAGTAAGTCTGGCACAGTAGATACTTACCGAAAGTATCAAGGATATCTGTAATTAAAACAAATTTACTTGGATAAAACTGGATTACTGTTGTGTCTGAAAGAAGCTTAGAACACTAGAAGAAAAAACACAAACAAAGAAACATTTTTAGAGGCCAATGCAAGTTTGTGGTTTTACTCCAGAAAGGCCGGAATGGATGCACATCCACAGATGGAAAGGGCCAACGTGAACTGTGAAGTCAAACGCACAAGAACATCTACCATAACACACCAAAGTGCTCTTTGTAATTTTCAGGTTATTCTTCATTTCCAGAGCTAGTCATAGGTCTGGTTTTCGTTTATACACAGAAATCTACAATGCAGAATTTCAGCTGACCATGCAGATCTCTGCAGTCCTTCAGACAAGACAAATTCTCTCCCAGACGAAGCATTAAAAGATACTTCTCTAAAATAACTTCTTTTAAGGACATTGGTCAGTTTTGCACCATCTCTCTAAGCATCCATACCAAACACAAAAATTAATACAGACTAAATTAAGAAGCAATTTTTGAAGTGTAGTTAATGAGCTTCTCAACATATTTTTGCAGCTCACATAACTAGTTCAAACATTCTGCAGACTGAGCCACAGTCAGCTCCAGGGAGGAATCTGCAACCAATCACCACCCACTGAGAACCAACCTCAGCACAGCATTTGGACTGCAATAATGGTGGGTACAAAGTCACATTTGAAAAAGTATTATCCACTTAGTTCTACTATCATTGGATGTTAAGGCCAGGAAGGAACATGTCCATTCATGATATGAATTCAAAATACACACTGAGGAATTAAGATATTTTTAAGATATCAAAAAAACTGCTCAGTTCTTTTAGAGGATATAGCACTCTGTAGGAAGAACCACAACAAGTTCAGTGAGGTTTCTACCCTATTCTGCTTTATAACTGTAGAATTATTGTTCTTCATGACTTTTTAAAATTCATGTTAATTACTCAAATGCCTGTTTCATTCTTAGTCTTTCAATTAATGAAGAGCATCTGCAGCATTAAGTGCTAAGTGAACAACACATGGCTAACACTTTGGCAGAGATAAATATATTCAACTTTGGTACCACTTTCCTAGAAAGAAGCACTGAATCCCATCTTAGAAACTTTATTATTTCAAACTTGTTTGTGAACTATTTGTAAAAGAACATATGAAAGTATCAATGCACATATTATTACTGCATATCATTCATGTATATATATATATATATTTACATATATACACACATATTAAAGCACTGTAAGTACAGTACATCAATGCTCCTTTTCTTCTCATCCAAAGACAATACTCACACTTCACAATCCTATATATGGATTTTTTTTAAATAACAATAATAGTGCTGATTTCATAGTATTACAATAGAACATTAGTCACCCTAGGTCATATATAATTGTTTGATCTCATTTCATTAATGTTTCATTTCCTTTTTTGTCTTTACCACAATTTAAGCTGAAATTACTGCAAAGAGTTTTCACAAGAGCATCCAGAATGACAAAAAAAAATCCTGACTTTATATAACCCCACTGGATGACTATTAGCATTAGATCAGTTTTACAGCTTTTAAGGATGTCATTATCTCAGATGTCCTCTGCTGCACTCTGCCTCTGGCCTTTTTTAAAGTCCACGCCAAACAAAAGAGCATTTAATAGTCCTATTTCTCCTTGCCCTCCTCAAAACACGTCACCCCAAATGACCCGGAGGAAGACTGTGGACAAGTTTTAAAAAAACAAAAAACAAACCAACCCAAAACCAAACCAAAAACCAACAACATACACACAATACACAATTTTAAGAATCTGGAGCTGTTTTGTGTAGCTTGCTATGGTCTTAAATCACATTATTCAATTGCCTTAGTAAATTTGGATGAGTAAAATGCTGATGTTCAAAAAGCCATTCTTGTATTATTTGGTGTGGAGAGCAAGGGGCTGAAGGGGAAGAAGAGAGGAAAGGAAATTAGAATTAGCCCTAGAAAGAGCTGACTTCACTACATGTTATTTATTCTATCTATCCTTAAGCAGGTAAAATTTCCGTATCTGTCACTTGGTGACTCAATTCCATCCCACGTACCCTAGTCAAAACCAATACATAACAACAAATCTGAAAATCCAGCTATTGCCAGATGTCATAAAACTCTGAAAGACATGTGTTTCAGTGAAGAACAAAAGAAAATAACAGAAAAATAACAGAAACCCTTCTTTTCCCGAGAAGGAAATCAGACAAGTCATATCACCAAACTCACTGGTTCTGTATAGAACAAGAATCTAAAACTGACCTGGATGACTATTTTCAGGGCTTTTACTTTCTGATCAGAGGACCATGCATCCTTTAAAGACTGGTTCAGTTCTTCAATTCGGTTCATGTAATCCTGCTGAGTCAAATTCAACAGCTCTTTCTGTGATCCCTGGCAAGAAAACACAAGCCTACTTAGTAAGAGCAGGAGGGAAGGAAGGAGAGTGCCATTATTATAGAGTTCAAATCACCTTTTTAAAAGGTTTCACAAAAGATTTTTATTTCACAAATTTCTTTCACTGTTATAATGGTACTGTAATTTCATCAGAAAATTTTCTCACCTCTTCCAAATCATCCAGTTCTTCTAACCTTGTTCTCACTTTTTCAGAAACTGCTGAACCAGTAGTTGTAGCTTTTCCTGAAAAGAATTATGTGTTTAAGCTTCTTTAACATTTAGACACTGGGACTTCTAAAGAAAAACAAGCCTGACAGACTAGGACCAGTCAGCTTCTGTGACAGAAGACAAGTGGTTTGATTCATTTAGTGAGTATTCCTGAAGATACACATCTAAACACACCTACACAGCATTCACTTTAAACCAGAGGAATTACAAGAAAACAAAACTGAATATAAGGGGATCTTCTTGCAAGTTTTACTGGTAAGAAAAGAATCACCAGATAGAACCATAGGATAATTTAGGACAAAAAAGTCCCATGGAGGTCTCTGTCCCACTCTTCTCCTCAAAGCAGGTCTAATTCTGAAGTTATAACAGGTTGCACAGTGTTATATCCAGTCAATTTAATGATATCTAAGGATGTCACACTCTTCCTGAATATTCAGTTTCAGTGTTTGACCATTCTCATTGCAAAAAAGTATTTTATATTTTTGCAGAAGCTGAAATGCTGCATGTTTACTCATATATAAAAATCCTGATTTACTATGCTATGACTACTTAGCCCAGATTTGCTTTGCTAGAAAACATGATAAAATATTTAACATTTGGGGGTTTTTTGAACACCCAGCATACAGCTGTAATAATTTCACTTTCATGTAAAGAGAATAACTGAACAAGTTCCCAAATGACTTGTTTGCTTTCCTTCCAGCTAGGAGATGAATTGATAAGCATGATCCTCAAAGCATCACTGCTCACTTTAAATGGAAGAAAGTTTTAAGCTACAGTGGAAGACAGTGCAGTGAAATAATCACAAATTCATTAGCCTACAAGAATAAAATACAAGGTAGTTCGGTGAATTATTTTTAATAATTATTTTAAGTAAAAATCCAGAAGTCTTATCCACAAAAAAGCATAAACCATGATGTCAGAATGAGGGACGTAGGAAAACACATTTCAACTCTTCTTGCCCACAAACCTGTCACTGCACCCTACCAAGCAAACTCTGTTACTGTTAAAGAAAGTGCTTACCTTTTTCAGATCCCATGTACAGATTCTGTGAGGAATCAGAAAAAGCAGACTTTTAGAAAACATGTACTCACTAGCATTCCAAGAATGCGTAGGGTAATTACACTGCTGATTAAACCTCTAACCATTTAGAAATAGGCATAAGACTAGAAGTTACTTGCTTTGCTACAAAAAGACAAAGTGATGGCTTCTAAATATCAAAAGACTTGGACTCAGCTCTACAACAACCTATGTAAGTGAGAGTTGTGATACAGCTTTCTACAACATTAAAACTGAAGTTTAGACGACCAGTATTTACTCATTAAATAATTACAAAGTAGCAACATCTAAACGCCATTAAAACTCTAGTACAAATTAATAAAACTGTGAACACCACCACTTACAATAGAGAGCTTCTCTGTTGTTGTGTATCTAGCAAGGATTTCACCACGTTTGCTTGACCATGGTTCAAAGTCACTTCCTACTGCTGAGCTGTCATCTTTATCTCGTTTCCTTCGTGTGCCATCCTGACAGGAGTACAAGTGCAAACGTTAAATACAAATCTGGAAAAAGAAGAGAAGGCTGATATAGGTCAACTTAATGTTTCAAGTGCTGATCCTTCCAAAAGTTACAATATTAAAAAAGAAATAATCCATATTTAAATAAATATGTCAATATAAACCACATAAAAGCAGGTAAATAAAAAAGACTATTCTATTAATACAGTATATTTTCCTATATTAACCTCTTAACTGGTGAGACAAATATATTTTATGCAGGGTTGGCTTTCTGGTTTTGTTCTGGGGTTTGTTCTGTTTTATTTAGTTAACTGCCTCCATTGTTACCATGGCAGCAGCAGTAGTCACAGGATCTGCAGCTGCTGCAAATAAGGACAAGGGATCGGTGCCGTCCAAAACACTGCTCAAAGGGTCCATCATAGAACTAGAAGAAGAAGAGGAGGTAGAGGAAGTACTTCCTTTCCGGTTCATTTTCTTGGTCTTGGATTCAGTAACCTAAAAGAAAAGTTCAGAACTATTAAACAAATAGGTTTTCTCTACCCTCACTTTTCTTTAATAAATCATCAAAATACATGCTACATAAACTGTGCTGTTGCAATGAAAGCAAGGAGAAATCAAAGAAACTCGTTATAGAGTGAGCAGCAGCATGTAAATTGAAGCATCCACTTTTCCCCGAATCTGGAGGCACTCACTCTTTAGTAGCATTTCTATTACTTTTTTTTTTTTCCTTTCAATTCTAAGTCTACAGAACTGTAAGAATAACCACACAATTTTTTTCTAATATCCCTTCTCTATTTTATTAGGTCTGTCCCTCTCCTCCAACCTCTTTCTTGCTGTTTAATTTCCTCTGCCAGTTTCATCTTTACTTTTCTTGTAGGACACTCAGGCCTGGAACATCAAATCCATACCTAAGGCTGCCACCTTATCTCCCTACTGACCTTCCTTAGCAGAAGCTGCTGCCCATTTATCATTCATTAGTGGATAATGATCATCTCTTTGAAGCTGGATTTTTTTTGGTACATCTTTAAAAGCCTCTTATACATTAAAGAAATGATAAATGTTTTAAAGTACACAGCTGACTGGAAGTTAACCCAAAACCAAATCTTACATCAAGCAATTATGCAGGTTATTTGCAATGCAACAATTTGATTTTTAAATTTATCCATTATTCAGCAGTAAATGCAACCAAGAAAACCCACAAGCTGGAGTGCTGTATTTGTCAGAAGGAGATTGTTTTTGACTCATAACAGCACCAGCAAATTTCTGTAAAGGGCAAACAGAATAAACCTTGATGACTCTAAACAACAGGCCACTAACACAGAAAGCAGCTTCACAAGTACCACCACCAACTTCAAAGCCTTTTAATTTTAAAGGAACAGACATAAAAAGAGGAACACAATCAGTTTGAATTTGCATTCATTTTCCATAAACATAAAAAAACTCACTGTAATGGGTTTCAGTGGATGGTAATCGCCAAAATCCAAGGGCACAGATTCCAGTTTGCACAGTTCAGATTCTGACACATAGTTTCTTGATCTTGCATGCCTTAAAAATAGTAAAGTATATATGCATATAAATAATGGCATACTAAAAGAGAAGCATCTATACACATGCTTATTTACCAAAAAAAAAAGCATGTTGAAAAATAAGCAAACAATAAAGATCAAAATTTCTCTCTACTGAGATAACATAAAACTAAAACTGCAGAAATTTTACTTTCATCCATTTAGTTGTATTCTTTTAGTCTTTGAAACAGGCAGAGGAGCTAATTGTTCTTTCCTGTTTCATTCAAGATCCTAAGAGCGTTTATCACACACTACCACCTCAGCTGAATTAGTAAAATCAGTGGATACACAAAAAACTCTTTAACCAGACTCCTAACAAAAGCAAACAGCACTTCCCTCATATAATACACATCTTTCCCACAAAACCTAATCCAAACTTTCAAATAATTCCATTCCTACCCAAAGACATAACTCATTTGGAAAAATTTCAGCAGTGCCAAGCAGCCAGCTCTTCCACAGATACTATGTACCCAAAAGCCACCAGTTTCATTGAGAAAAAAAATTACAGATTAGATAATTCATGGTTGTGCCACTTCAAGGAGAAACTTCTGACATCTGAGATAGAGCAAAACAAGAAAAAGAGTCCAGTGAAATACACATGCTTGTTTGTTTTCTTGTTTTCTTTTGTTTTCTTGATCTCCAGCTTCTTTTGTTTCTACTATTGTCCCATTGTTCAATGACTCTTCTTGCACACTTGCTTCATGGATTAATATGCATCTGGGTGAAAAATCTTTCAAACTCTTTCTGGTTACCTAATTGTAACATTTCTTTTACTGCTGACAGCTCACTCGGCACACCACCCCCAGGCCAAAATCAACTGCACTCTAATTAGTGTAAGTACACTGGACAAGTGCACGTTAATACAAACATGGGAGTGAACAAGAGCTGTTCACCCTCCAAATAAGTCTTTAAAAAGTACATTTACAATGTGGCTATTCAAGCTTGATAGGAGAGCTTGTAACAGAGCTAATACAGAAGACAAGATCAAGTTTGCTCTGGCATTACATTCTGCTTACTCTCCAGAGAAAGCAGATTAAGCATTCCTTTCTTGGCCACAGCAGTGCAGCCAACTTTTGAGAGGAAATGAAAATAAGACTCTGGCCAAGCCAGGGTTTCATCCCCTGTACATATTGCACAATTACACCCCTGCTTCAGGTGCTCTTTTAACAGTGGATTTCAACCTTTTTCACACATAAGCACCACTGCAATTGCATCTTCAACACCTGCCAACCTTCTCTCCTCCTGGTAAACAAACCTTTTTCCTGGGACTGTTTCCAAGCACACAGCACCCTCCCAGAGCCAGTGCTTATCCTAAAGCGACGGCTTCAAAAAGCTTACAGGGAGCACAACCAAGCCAGGCATGTAAAATGGAAGATATTCTTTATGACACTAGACATATATTGGTATTGGTAATACAATGAGGCACATCCCACAAGAGACTCTACCTATCATTATTTGAATACTAAACATAAATCCTAAACAATTTCTCTAGATATTTATGCGTAGCTATCATAAAAATGCACTATAGCCCTAAAATTTAAATTATTTTATATACTTGCCAATTTTTTTTACTACTCTAACAAATTTATTAATTTGCCTAAAACTGACTCCGCCTCTGTCTGTAGCCCGTGTCTACTTCTGAAGAGCCTGCGACGAGTAACTAACAGACGCTAAACTGTGTTAGTAAAGGTAAATTCGTTGCACGAGATCTTCATCTCCACCGACGAGCTCCGAGGCGGGCGGGAGCAGCGGGCCCGCAGTGCCACCGCCCGGAGGCGGCGGGCGGAGCGCTCCTGCCCCGCACCGGCCCTTCATTCCCAGCAGGACACGCTCCATAACAACACACCGGGGAATGCCAGCAGCGCTTGGGGAACTCTCTTGCTTTTTTTAGGCGAGAATGAGCCCAGGCAGGCGCGCGGCCAGCGGCCGTCCCGTCCCGCCCGGCTCACAGCTGCGGCTCGGTCCCTCAGCAGAGCTGTACCGCCGCCCCGGCAGCCGCGCAGCTCAATGTAACGGCAGCGTGTTGTGAATGTGATCTGTACCCTCAGCTTCCTCTGACAGCCCCAGACAGCAGCGCCGCAACACTCGGCGCCCCGGCTGCCCCCGCCACTTCCAGGGGTTCCAGTCCCCTCAGACCGAGCGGCCTCGGGCCCCGCGGGCGGAAAGGCCCCCCCCCGGTTTCCCCGCTGGGGAAAGAGCCGGAGCCGCCCCCCACCTCGGCCCCCTGGCTACGGGGATCGCTGAGCATGACAGCTGCCCTCACCCAGCCGCGGGAACCCGCAGCCCCCCCGAGCCTGCCGCCCGACCCCGCCGCCCCCTCCGCGGGGGGGGACAGGCAGCGCCCGGTGCCCCGCCGCCTCACCAGGGGAACGCGGCCATCTTGCGCCCCGTCACATGACAGCGCGCGCAGGCGGCACCTTCCGCCGGCATTTCCCGCCCCACCCTCAGCGCGGGAAGCGCCTGAGGGCGGCCGCGGAGCGGCAGACGAAGCTCCGGAAAAATGACGGAAAGGCACTTCTTGTTAAAGATTTAGAGTTTATTGTGCAGAATGCTTTAAGTAAAAAGCAAGAACTGGTGAAAACGAAACAAAGTACAAAAATAAATAGACTTTTGTAATGGTATCACAACTCCACACAAAATAAAAAGATAAATATGTATAAATACAAATCATCAAGTACAAAACCAAATTCTGGCACTTGTCAAGAGAAAGGCCTCATGAAAGTTTAAAAAAAAAAAAAAACAAACCCTGTGCTGTAATGCTTTATTACACACTGGAAACATGCTTGAAGAAAAAGAGGTTTAGACGTGAAACCCTAGGAGAAGGCAAACATTCATTTCTACTAACACACTAAACGTATTTGCACATCAACATATTGCCTATGCTAACAATAAATACAGCACATAAAACATCCATTAAAAACATTAATCTTTAGTGCTGCTGTATCAACAGCACCTTTTGTCACCTGTGACACAGGTTCTTTTTGTCACTACATTTTTCCCCTCTTGAGATGCTTTTCACTCCTAAGGAAAGCTGGGAACTAATAGAGCTTTGATGCCCACTGTGTGAGCAGGAAGCTTGCCTCGGGCATTTCCTGTATTACAACTGAGATTTTAAAGCACCACAGCATTTGTATGAAGGATGCAGGTCCTCCACTGGTGTAAACTCTTACATTTTACACCATTAAGGAACCCCCTGGCCCCAGGCTTTCAAATAAACCAAGCAGTGTCATTCTTCAAAATGCTTGTGCAGTGTTTTTGCCATTTTCCAAGCACGCAATTTGGGTAACTTACTGCATGGTACAACACATCTGTTCTCAACAACATCACGAGCTGCAGAGGACAGACTTCGTGGCAGAAAAAAGCACAAATGGTGCCACAGCCAAGCCAATCCACTCATCACAGCCCTTGAAGGTACTGTCCTCTTTCGTGCTATTTATCATGATGAAATTTTCAGTCAGTCTTTTTTCTCTTACATTCATGTCAACATGTAAAAAAGCCTCCAAAGTTCGTTTGTTGTATTGTATTGACACTGGGAAAGTTAACAAAATATAATCTATTTTACATTCTGGCAGTTCTCTACTGCAAAGATTATCCAGCTGAGCTTTCCTCTCTAGAACTTCATTAATAGCATGTCTCAAGTTCATTAAAAGAAGGTAGAGAATTACGCTCTCCTCAAGTTGATGAATATTACCCATTAGTTGGAAGACTAAGGTAAAATATGACCATGATCTTTTAATGTTAGATATTTATAAATATGGAAGTGTTGAGATTTGGCAGGAATTCCCCACCTGCAGAAATTATGACTGTAGTATAAGGACCTGTTAGATCACAGTAGAAGATAAACTGCTCAGAAAAATTGCAACTGTCATTAAATGCACAGTTTTGGTTTAGTTTTGGTTTAGTCAATAAGTATGTCCATCAGCCCAGCAGTGAATCTGGACCTGTGTCTGTCCAGCTCAGCAGAAATGCCAAACAAATATTTAAGTCTTTAGTATTGAAATTGAGCTAATCTCATTCACACAGAAAGTACATTCAAAATGGCTGCTGACAAATTCACTGATGTAAAAGCTCACTTTTGTTTAAGTTTGGGAGTTTTTTCACATTTAGCTGCTTTAACTTTATGGTATGAAATTAAATAGATACCCATGACTTACTTATGGTGGCACTCATACACAGAAATTGTCATTTAAGTAATGCAAGAAACGTATGTCAGACACTAGAATTAGAAAGTGTGAAAAAGTCACAAATTACCTTCATGTTGCCCTGTGGTAGTCTTTAAATAAACAAGATTATGAATATTTTATATATTAATACTAGTTTGTACACGTAAATTCCAACATGCAATTTTCCCACAAGTATTAGAGCTTCAAAGCATATTACTTCAATATGATTGTATTAATGTGTCATCTGAAAATGACAAAGTAGGTTCATAATGTCTAAATACATGTGTATGTGAAGAAGATGCAATGTTAAAAATCAATGCTGAGAATGCTATCATTTAAACACAGCCATTTTATCCCAGTGAGTGCTGTCTTCTTAAATTGTCACAACATTTGGCTTCTTTCTTTGGGTTCTTCCTGCATATGCTCCTAAAAATAAGTAGAAACATTACCATTTTACAATTAACTCATGGTTTTTGAAACAGGATTATCCAACAAAAATAGCTCAAGAAGTCTAGGATAACTTTTTTAAAAGCAGTATTGTGCATTCAGCGACTACTTTTAAAATTACAGTTTTCATGATGTTACACCCCAAATGCCTTACGAAAACTATCTATAGGTTTGAAAGGAATGACATTTTACAGTATTGCCTTCCTTGGTAATTATTCCATCTTCTTTTCAGCTACTTTAAAACAACTACAACCACAATTGAGAAATTTTTAAAAGAACTGTCATATCACCAAGTCAGAAATTAAATGGCTGATAGGTTTAACTATGCCATGTACTACTTCTAAACAAATATCAATTAAAAAAATATTATACAAGTTAAATTCTTAAGATAACTCTTTCCTTTTGCCACATTAATTAGAACGAGTTGTAGGCTTTCATAAGTCAGTACAGACAACCAGAATTAGAAGTGAAGTATGAATAAGGTCATCAGGCAGAGCCCTTATAAAAGGAAGGATTCTTAAGTATAAAAATAAGTAAACAAATAAATCTTTCCACAGGGAAGAAGTATATATATATTTTTAAAAATCCATATTATACTATGCATAGCACCAGTATCTTCCAGTATTAAGGCTTCAGCACTGCAGGCTGCTAAAAAGTAGCACAACTTAGCATTTTTCAGGTTCAAGCAGCTATCAAGAAAGTGCAGCAGTGTGAGCAAACATTTACACAAAGCAGTGGAAATCATACCACAGGGTGCAGAGCAGTGGGAATGGAAGACAGCCATGGAAGAGAAATTACTACCAGGCAAGTAAATGAATGTGACAAAGGAAGTGCCAGTCCTTTTTCAGCTCTTCAGTTATTCTTGGTCAGAGCTGCAGTGGTTACTTACAGGTGTCCAAGGGCTGCATTCAGCGCAGGCAAAGCAGCTTTGGGAATGCCCAGAGCCCTCAGCACAGCAGGACCCCTCACATCTCAACAGGCTCCCACTACACACAAGGCATTCTCGCTGGCCCAGCACTCCCCAGTGCTGTGCTCTCCAGCTCACCTGTGATCTCGTGGGACAGACAACCAGGCTGACAGGCATGGTGCTTTGTTAGTGATTAACACTACCCCTTAACTCTCCTCAAGTGTTCTCCAAGTTACATAAAAATCTCCCACAAATAATAGGATATTACAGTAATAGTATGTGGAAGTGCAAAAATCCTGCAGCAATCTAGACAAAGGAATTGCAGAAGGCAAATCTGAATAAAAAGAGTGACAGTTCTGAATACAATTATCACTCAGCCTTTTCCAGGGGCAAAGGGCAATCACATGAGGCCTCTCTCCTGGGACAAAGGACAGGCCTGCTACTCACACACAGCAGGTCTGAGGCTTCCTGAAGCGCTGGCCTGAACACCAACACACTCCACAGCCCCCACCTCCTCCCACAGGCAATCTGTGCCCTTGGCTTCACCAAGTGCTGCCACCACCCAGATACTCCATACCCTGTAATTTTTTTTTCACAGAAATATAAACTGGACAGAGGAGATGAACAGGTCTAGTTGTAGGAGCAACCTGATCTCAACCACCTTATCTCAACCACCTTCTAACACAATCAGGCCACATTAAATGCCCTGCCTGGCCCCACTTGCAGGCTACTGATGGAACATCTCAGTCTGATTTAAACTAATTAAATTTTTAAAAAAATTTAAACATCAACAAGTAAGACTCTTTACTGGTTTATGAGTTTGTACTTTTCTCTTAAGCACAGAACTTTGGATTAAAGGAACAAAAACCAACAAAAACTAAATTTAGGATTGCCAGTTGATTTCTAAAAAAATGCCTTCTTGCCATAAAAAGACAACAATCAGTCGCAGTGGTATTAAAGCTGCAAAGCACTTTGCAGATAGAATTTGAAACAACAATCAGGAGAACCAAATAAAAAAAGGCAGTTGAGTATGTTATTATTTTCTTCTGGGTGTTTGTCTCATGTCCAAGTTGAATGTATTTTTAACAGCTGTATCCTACTAGCCCTCCTTCCCTTTTTGCCCCTCTAATAACCACAATTTAATTGGTAGTCAAGGATGAATGAGGACAAGAAATTACATCAATACCCTATTTAACATGCTGCCAGACTTTTCACTATTCACATTTGATCTTTATATAAAGAAAACCGTATTCTATTTAAATATATTCAAATTAAGATTTTTTATTACTGCAAAATTATGCAGATTGTTTCTTTCATGCCAAGTGTTCCCCATGTTACAATTTTAAAATGCATTTCTATGCCTCCTGAGAATGTACAAGAAGTCTAACCTATTTCTGAAGGAGCGTAAGAAAGTGTTGGTATTGTGCCATGGGAATACGTGTGATGTCCAAACTCTAAATGAGGTTACATTGAGCAACCAGAACTAAGCAGCATACAACTGCTTAGCCACATCTGCTTTAAGTTCCACGAAGGCCACTACAGAAGGCATTAAATGACTTTCCAGATATTTGACAAATAGCAAGAAAGCAAAGAGAAATTTGGAGATACATCCCAAAGAAGTTTTTTCATTGCCAAGAAGCACCTGTCAAACTTTGGTAATTATGACTAAGATAAAATCAGGGACTCCCTTAGCAGAGCAGCACACACTGCCAACACAAGAGTGAGAAAAAATGCTTTAATTGGGTGTCTGATGCCAGACACAAATGTAAACACCACTGTAGTTCATTATGAGCTCAGCATGAATTCTATGAGTTTGGGGATGGCATCCGAACCTCGAATCAGCACCAAACCTGACTCTGACACCACCCAGCACAGGAGTCAACAGTAAAACTTGCAGATGAAAACTTGCCTTAATGGCTACCTCTGGTTGCTAAAATTCTATCATTTACTTTATTTTCTTCTTTATATTTCAGGGAGATTATTTATTATCTTTGTTCATTTTTCTGTAGTGTCACTGAGTCCAACTGAACAAGTGCCTTGCTCTGCTTTGATGATGACAGCACTGCCAGGAGAACTGACAACAGAAAAGTAAATGAACAAACCCTGGTTGTCATCTCATCATTCGCTCTTTTTTTTCCCCTCTCATACTGTAATATTATATATGTTTATGCATACTGCCTTACTATACATCCTTCTGTGGCCACTTCTCTTGACTTCACGAAGTAGTATCTGGGAAAACATCACATTTGAACAGTGTAAAACACACTGCATCAAAACTCGCAGATACTCCCTGCCAGCATTGCTCTGGGACAGCAATAAATAACGATTTCCCTTACAGGAAAGATTATTAGATCACTATGGAAAACAGTCAAAATCCTACATTACACATTTCCCTTATTCAGCCCCCAAATTCCCAATTTTTATACTTGACTTGTGGAACTCTCCTTTGAGAACAAACTGCAATTCAGATCTTAAACAGTTTTATAACCTATAAACCACTTTAGCTTTTGATAAATTAAGGTTTGTCACTTAAGAAATTTTAAATCTAATTTAAAAAATAGAAACTGTGTACGACCTTTCATAGTGATTTATTCCCTTTGTGTCTGAACAGGCTGAACACTAAGAGGTTCAACACTATTATCAAACTTTTTAAATAAAAGTTAAGCAAGCAGTAACATCTGTATGGAGGCACAGAAATACTCCACTTTTAAACTTGGGTCATTAAGACTCAAACATGCTGTAAGATGCTACAGGAATATATATATCATTTTAGGACTGTATGGTGACTGAACACCTGCTGATGAGTTTGAAACTGTCCTTCCTGTCCTTTCAATACACTCCACGCTGAAGACGTGTGTACAGAACTAAGAATCAAATGACATGAAGATTCTAATCCAAGTCTATTTTGACTACTATCAGTTTCTCAACAGTTACAGTGAATATATCTGGCAATCTTTTCTATGAGTGGGCATCTGGTGAGTGAAAGCAAATGAGCTGTGCAGCACATTCTATATACTATGTTTATAGAATTTGAAAGTGGATGGATTAAGCTACCAGTGCATGTTTGTTTGAAGAGATAGGTTAGACTTAAGACATAGCAAAGCAGATGCACAAGGAAAACAAAATATTGCCCATTTACTTTTTCTAGATACTAGTAACTTATTTACTATAAGATCCAAGCACCAATTTTCTACACACCTGAAACAGCCTTGTTAGACACTCTGTTCTCTGAGGCCTTCTTTCTATTTTGCTCAACCCCATTCCCTGAGGTCTTAGGGGTTCTAATTAAATATAAAAGAGTTAATAAGTCACTTGCAACGAAGTTAAAAGGCTGTATACAAAAATACAGACACTATCAAACTGTGTTTGGCAGGAAAACATTTTTACAATGTCCTATGGAGCCTCTTCCTGCACATGTGTACAGTTCCCATTGACATTATTATGGCTTATGTAGATACATTAAGTAGAACATCTCCCCATTAACAGGTTTAAAAAACTCTATTCAGGAAACTTGAATACTCAGTTCACATACCATGGCATTACAGTCTACATATAAAATACACATATTTCATTAAGTGGAAGCGAAGCTTCATGGAATGAATGTTACAAATAGAAATGTTGGGACACAGTGTAAATGAAGACAATACACAAGAGGATGACAACACTAAATATTTTCTTGCAGTGTAACTTAGAACAAAGCTTCAACACTTCTCAAAATACTGGGAGAAGTAACTATTTTTACTTTGAACAACAATATGTGTAAATATTATTTAGCAATCACTGTTCTTGCACTTTGTATTTACTTCCACCTTTAGGCTAGAAACAAGCTGTGCTCTTACCCTTGTCTGCAAAGCAGTCTATGAACCGGGGCATTCTGTCCTTGGTTTGGTTGAAGTATGCTGGGAAAACACAAACTTTTATTAGTGCTTTTTCCATTTAAAAATATCCCTCATGTTTCACAAAACAAATTTCAGAAGGTCTAACAGGTTTTGTAATGCAAATGACACATAGGCGAAGTGGCTGGAATTAAACTTCCAGAATAGGATTACTATTGCTGCTATTTAAAACAAAGAAATAAAAAAAGCACACAGGTAGATTTCCCTCAACTCTGCCTTGGGTTCCCAGTAATCGATGAGAACACACAGGAAAAAGGGCTGAATTGCTTTGAGTAGTCACTGAAGACTGAACTATATGAGCAGACAGCACATCTTCAAAGCTTTTGGGTAAACATAGGATAAAAATTGTTTTTAAGGGATAGCATGTATCTGACTTTTTATGCTAGAAAAAGGTGCAGACAGGCCTCGTAAGAGAGCAGCTCCTGTCTTCCTGAAACAATATGTACTGAACACTGTAATTTCTGTGATCTAAGCAATCACAGAATCAAGGAACAAGAACTTTCCTCACAACAGAAAGCCACTTCTTTTCAGACAGCTTCCTAAGGATAAGCATTATCAATAATTCCACTGCAAAATAAAGGGTATTAGGAAAAGGAGTAGTGCCAAACTGAAGCTTAACAGTCTATCTTAGAGAACAACCTAGAACCTGAGCACTGAGACTTAAAGCCATAAATAAATAACTTCTGAAGATAAAATTTCAGAACTGACTAAAGAAACGTATCTTTCCCAACTACTCATGAGCTAATAAAACCCTTTCGCAGGCCATGCTAAATCACATTTCATTATTTTCCATCATAATAGTAGCAGGAATTGAGCTGATCAATGGCAAATGAGCAATACAGATCAAAGAATCTATCATTATAAGACAGTTTCTTAAAAGTATCCTAATACAAGTAACCATCACCCACCGGTTTTCAGGAGTTTTTTGTTTTATTATTATTTTTTTACTTGGTATTCCCATTTCTGAAGCCCTAGAGAAACAAAAGTATTGAAACATATTTCAATTATCAAATCATCATCCAGGTCTTGAACAAAAACACTCAGAGAAAGCCTACAAAAGGAACTACACCTACATGTAATACTGCCAGAGCAGTACTACTGCTTTACTTCTTTACTCAGGAGCAAATATAACAACTGTTCAGTCCACTGGGTTGGAAGGTAATACCTGCTACCGTTCCCCAAAAAAACGCTGCCAGATATATTCTATCAAGTATCTCTATTGCCAGGCACTTTGGATAGATAAAATCACTTGGAGCACCTTTTACAGTTTGCAAAATCAACCATAACCTAAGCACCCACCACTGGAATACAGTGTAAATTCACAACTTAGAACAAACATTTTTCTCCAATACAAACAAGAAATCTCTTAAAAGAGTGAAATACAACTAGCAAGATACCACACACCTGCAAAGCTTTTTAATCATTCTTCCTAGCAGAGATGTCAGTTTGCAAACAACTGTTACGCCATTAACTTCTCATCACTATTTCCTATGCCTCCTACTCCTCCTCCTGAATCCCTCCCACCAATCCTCCCTACCCAAGGGAGAACTGCACATACTTCATGTACTTTTTCCTGTCCAGAGATTTCTGTGTAGCTGTTGAAAGGGTCACTCGCTCTCTTGGGCTCTTTACTTTATCCTAAAAAAAAAAAAGAAAATATAGATTTAAGAAACATTGTACAGGGCGAGGAAGAATCTCTTAAATGCAAAATGATTCAGTAAAGTCTAAAACAGTTTACACTCTCTGGAATATAACACACCATTTGCCTGAGCATCTTCTCTTTACGAACTTCACGATCGTGACGCAGAATATTCATTCTTTCCGATGCATCCATTGTGAAAAAGATGTCATGGATGTCATACAGAGCAGCTCGCAGCTGGAAAGAATAATTAAAATTTTAATTAAATATTCAGTCAGGTTAACATGCCAAAACATGGTTTTGGTCATCAAGCTCTTTTTGCTTTCAATCTAAAGACAACACTTCATAATTTTGAAATATCTTACTGCGTCAAGCAAAAAAATTTAATCTTCTCTTCTTTAAACTTTTTACTCTGAACAAAGCCACTGTCAAGGTTTTACGTATTTATATTACTAAAGCAGAATAGCTAGGAAAGACAAGAAAAGGTTTCAGTTGTGTCACCTGAGCCATTACTCTTTCATGAAGGGATGCATCTTGTGCTGACACACTTCCTCTTTTCAAGGGGGCTTCAGACTGAAAATTTTTTATGAACTCAGCAGTATCCTGGGAAAGATGGGAAAGTAAGAGTAATCACCAAGCATAATCCTTCCCAACAAAGCAATCATTACAAACAGTACACATAGGACATAGATTTTTTGTTTGACTTGGACCTTGCAACACTAAGCAACTGCAACACTCAAATATGTTCATGTAAAAGACATCTACAAAATCTTCTGAGAGCAGAAAATGCAGGATGTCATCTGTCAATTGAAGGCAGGAGGAAAAACAAACAGGAGGAGAAGCTGCTTAATATGAAAAGCTGATCTTACTTTTACAGTTTGCTTAAGATGTTTCAGTTTTTCTGTCTGCAGGAGTCTACGAGTGAGAAATCCCTTTGCCACTGCAGTGATCTTGTCAAACTTCATTTGTATCTCTGGACTGAAAACCTTTAAAAAAAGAAAAGCATTTTCTAAACTTTAGATTTTAAAAGCATTAATTTTTAATTATTTCTCAACTAACATCAATCACATGACATAAGATTTCAAGTTAGAAACAAACTGTTGATAAAGTTTTGGCGGGACCAAAAGCACCCACCATAATTTAGCAGAAGCAATATATTGTTATATGATTATTTTGCATATATGAATGAGAAAAATATCCTGTACAGTTCTCTTTGGTAATCGAAGTTGATACAGGAAGAGATACTAAAATCTTCTGTGAGATTTATTACTGCACAGCTATTATAAAGTTACCAATGTCTTACAAAAACATGAGGGCTTTTTAAGATAAAAATACGTCTCTTTTTTCCCTTACCTGAGTCCACCTAGTTTTGATCCTATTACTTGGCCTGGATACTGAGGTTTTTATAACTCCACTACCTGATGGTCCCCAGAGAAAGAATGAAGTTTCACTTGTTGAAGCAAAGGTGTTAGGTGTTGTATGAGCAAAACCTGCACGCAAAGCACAACACACAGTTCAACACACACTTCTGCCAATAAAGTAATGCCTGTGGCTGTGTGTACACTCAGCTCGGGGGTCACAGCTTTGTTTACAAGGCCAATTATAGGCAAGAAGCAAGCTGAATATTTCTGATTGGTTTCCATGCAAAATTTGCTAAACAGAAGACAGAAAAAAACATTTCATAATGTTCTGGAACAGGTGAGAGGTTTCCATCAGCTGTTGCTGTACTGCCTTGCAGTTAAGATCCCCTGGCAGAGCCCCTCTAAACCTTCTACACAAACGTGACCACCTGGCCCAGTTCTGTGCAGCTACGTGGCACGAGCAAGAACCTGCTGCAACGTGATGCAAATCCACATCCTCATCCTTGATCAAAAGAGTTTATTCTTAGCTTGTTTTCCTTGAATGTGCCCTAAAACAGTTACATAACAAATGCAGTATATGTGGAACAGTTCAAGGATGGCTGAACCTGTGCTAAATCCCAGAGACACAAAGATGCAACAGACTTTGTTTCACAAATGCTGTCCACAGCTGAGGGCAGCAGCTGCGTACCCTGAACAGCCCTAGGGCAGGAACACTGCACTTATCAAAACAGTGGGGCAGCTGGCCCAGTCAAGCATTGCAGAACAAAATATATCGTAACACTTAATCTATATTCTTCCCTCCCAGTTTTACCAATGCTGGTGGAGTTTGTGTTATGGACTGTCTCCAGCTGAGACTGCACACTTTCCAGCAAGCCACTTTCACTTTTTTTCCTCCACTCCAACTCCATCCTACTGTTAATATTCACTTTGGAAATTTCTATTTCCGTTGTAGTAACCTTCTTTCCTTTCAACTTTCTCTCCTGCTCTTCCAGTTCCTACAAAAGGAAGATTCAACCATGAGACTAGTTTTCTAACTCTGCGAAGCAACAGAATATACATTTAAACCCAACAGCTTTCTGACAAACTTCCATACAGCACACAGTCTTTGCTTAGAACTTTTCCTTTAGTCCTTACCTTCTGCAATTTCTCCTGCTCTCTCTCTTGCTCAGCTATCAGAATCGACAGTTGTTGTGCATGCTGTTCTTCAAGTCTCTTTCTCATTTCTTCAAAGGCCAACATTTTAGTTTTTAAAATGTCTTCTGAGAAAATACATAACAAAGAATCAAATATTAAATAACTTCTATATGAACATTGCCTGAGACATACATCCTTTATCAGAAGTAATTTGCATCATCAGTAAAAAATAAGAAAGAAGTCTTTGATATCAGGTTTCCTTGATATCAAGTTTCCATTATGTAAAGAACCCCATCATTTACTAGTCCTTCAAAATATTTGCATGTTCATATTTGTGGGCTAAACATGTGAATGGAACAGCAGTAACACCAACTCAGCCTATATTAAAATAGGGACGTGAAAAATACAGCTCTAAGAATTGTTATGTTTGCTGGCACAAATTAACATTATTTATGCCTCTTCAGCTTCACTTGGTAGAGACACATGCAGAAGTAATACAGTTTTGAATTTGAAGAAAATACCTATATGGTTTTCTTTTAATTTATATGGGCTATCTTTTCTTTCAGTAGTCTTATTTAGACCTTGTGAAATAAGACCATATTCTTAGTAAAACTAATTCTAATTTCTAGATTCAAATAGGAAACCAGCATTTGTGGTATCAAATTATATTCTTGCGAATAAATATAGAATTCACTATACTGATAGGCAGTGTTTTAGCCATTGCTGCCTCATAAATTGCTTAATCAAGTGTTTGTTACAAATAATTGTTGAGATTTCTGACTCAGCAGCTCCTAAGACAGCAATTACTCCACTCTGCAGCAGTTGAAAACGGCTCAGGCAACAAGCTGAATTTCAGAATTTGTCATTAATTAGAGAAATGAGGTTACTGAAAAAAAATTTACATGCAATAAAATTGTAGTCTTTTGATACATATACATACTTAGAAACACCAATGACTAATGATCACTGGGTTTTTTTTCTGATTTATAAACTGAGAAGCAAACAGTACTGAGAAGTAACCTTCAACTACAGGAAATCTTTTACCTTTTGCCATATTTTCAAAGGCTGCATTCTTGGTAAAGTAAACTGTTCCCACAGGATATTTCTGTTCTTGCAACCACTGCTTCTCTTGTTCTTCCATTAGAACACAGGAATTGTTTTCATTTTGGCAGTTGTCAGTGTCCAAATCAAGCCTACGTTTCACTTTTTCAAAATTTTCTGGAAACTGCTCATTTGTGGAGGAAACATTTGGAGTATCCATCTGCTGTTGCACATTCTTGCTCTGCATTAGTAATGGGGATGGATTCTCTACATCATAAGATTTATTGAGTTCCACTGGAGAATGACATTTAGTGTTTTCTGGCAGAGTAGGCGGTTTCACTTCATTCACAGCAAGGATCTTCTGTGTCACTGTAGACTGACTGATGGCAAACGGCTCATTCAGTTTTGGAGGCACAGTATTAGTACCGGTCTCTACTTTATATGGCCCTCTGCTGTCCACCACCATCGGTCCTTCCACTGTAGCTGACACCGTTCCTCTGCTTTCAAAGACCCCAAAGGAATGGCGGTTTGGTTTGCCAACCCCCAATCCATCACAAGAGCCTGAAGAATTCCTGTTGACACCAGGAACTCTGCCAGGGCAAACCGTAGTGAAATCCACCATGAACTTTGGCACTGATTCAGACACATTATTTTTATCTGCAATATCTTGCATGATTAAATCCATTGCTCTACCCTTGCCTTTAGGACTTAGCTCATAAGCATTCACAGGGTTATTTATAATGATGTGTCCCATTGATAAAGGTCGTGGGCGCCGTCGGTGCATTTTAGGGCTCATGCTCGGCTCTGGGCTTGGCAATTTGGCATAAGAACCTGTGATGCTCCTGACAATGCAATCACGCTCAAACACAGCATTCTTTTTTAATTCCTCATCTGAATCTGAATCCACCAAAGGGGGTGTTCCAACTCTCATAGGTATGTCCACTTTAGAAAAACTGGATAAAGCGGACATACTTGTGCTACTTGTATGAGTAGAGGCACCTTGGAGAAGGGTATTTGACTTATTAAGACTGGGTTTATCGAGCGACTGAGCAGTGCAACTTCTGCCTGTAAACTTTGCTCTTTCTTTCACCGAGTCAGTTGTTTTAACGCCATCATTTTCTTTATCCGAATGACTTTCACTCGTACTCCTCTTTGAACTACTTTTTGAGGTACGCTTGCTTTGCTCTTTCTCTATGTACTCCCTAGACTTCTTTATCAGGTTCTGAAGACTCATTACACACGGATCTTGGACATCCTCATCCGACGGCGACCCCACTCGTCCCTCCTGCTTTTGCAGAGCCTGAGACGTGAGCTTGTTGCACACCTTGTCAGGAGATGCAGCCCTCGGACAAGGCACGTCTTTCAAGAAGTGACTCTCACTTGGCTTTGAAGAAACGTTTTCTTCTGCTGCTTTAACTACCTTTGTCACATTTGATGTAATTTGCCCTGAAGTGTCTGATGGTCTAAGTTCTGGTGTCTCTTCCACGTCCACGGAACCATGCCTTTCACGAGAACATGCCAAATTGACATCTGATAGAGCTGTGAAGTCAGTCAAAGCTTTTGAATCCAAATCAGGGCAAGAATTCTCAGCCTCCAATGCATTCACATCATTCATGCTAGATCCCTTCTTCATCTGAAAATTAAAATTTTTTTTAAACCACATATTTTCAATGAAATCTCAGAACCTCAAATTCCTGCAAAGTTCACCTGAATGTAAAAAGATAACGCCTTTAACAGTTACTGATTTCCTACAAATTACTTATAATACAGGGCTCTTTACAACGAGAAAGAGATTATCGGAATTAAAATACAAATTTAAATGATGGTCCATTCAGAATTTTTACTGATACCAAGTATCTGAATGCAAAGATGCCCTTTTCTTCTTAATGTAATTTGGATATATTAATATAATTTTATGACATCAAATTATCTTCCAAGATTTATCTTAAAATATAAAAACACATTTACATTACATAATAAATTTAACTGAAAAGTTTCATCATTAAATATAAGCCAACCTATAGACAACTACAAACAAATCAACACAATTCTTAACAAAAACAGCAGAACTATTAAAATATTTCTTATTTCTTAACTAATCTTAAGACAACTAAATGTGAGGTTTCATTCATTGAGTACTTGAAAAAACAACTTTATTTAAGTGAGAATTACATGTTACTTCCAGCCAGCATTTGTTTAAAAGGATTTTCACACTACAGTTATCCTATATGCTGCATCTCAGTTAACAAGAGGACACCTTCGGGAAAAAAAAAACCAACAAGCAACAACTTATTTTTGTATTGAACATATGTTTCTGGTCTGCTGGTCAAACCCCAAGCCAGATGGCTGTTGCCACATACACTCCAGCAAACAATGAAACTGTTTGCCACCTTGGTAACTCAACAAACTCAGTGTTAACTGTACTTGTTTAAGCAAAAGTTTAACTTAAAGGCTGTATTATAACTACTCCAAAGACATATAATAACTCCTTGATTAGATGTATTTAATAGTCTTTTAAATGCAAACATCTACTAAATTCATCATTGAAGCAGCAAAGAAAAGAAAATAGTTGTAGTAAAATTTTAAAGCACACACCAGAATTTCAAGTTGTTGTGAAGGTAATTTTAATTCTATAATCATAAGGTTAAATGTAGATTATTTTATGATTAAACTATAAGCTTGCAAATAAAGCAAGCTCTAACACACGATTGTTCATTTGTTTCAACAATCTAGTTTTTCCAACACCGCTGCAAAAGCAAAAGTGTGCTCTGTCTTTTGCATGTAGCAAAACAAGCAGTGCATGGCCAGCCCCATGCATTACAATGAGTATCACTAAATAATCAATTATCAGAACACATAGCATGAACTACTAGCAATGCTGGTTCTGGAGAATTAATTGCTATTCATTTCATGTTTACACTAGGGAACAGTTAAACCTCAGCACTTTCTCAAAATGTCTGTAAGCAGAGGTTTTCTATAAAGTTATGAGGCAGCTTAGGACTAACACTACCTGGACATTTTCTACAATCTCCTGAACACGATTCAACAAAGCTCTTTTCCGGGAATCCCGTTTCCTGGTCTCTAGGTCCAGTGCTTTCTCCTTATATTGCTGTATTTCCTTTTTCTTTTCAAGGCTAAGCTGCAAAACAAAATATAAGAAACATGGTTAATATCACTAAATGCAAATTTCAATACAGAATTACAGAAATAAGTTAGAAAAACTACAGAACAAAACAATTAGTAGAACAATTACTTGAGACTTTGTGCACATGTTAAATGACAGCTTCTTTTCAACCAATTATACCTTTTTCTTAAGGGAAGATGCACAAAATGCCTTCTTGGCACACATGCAAATGAGCATGAATTTAAAATGCCATTTATAGAAAATTTCCATGAACATTACATGCTATAGTACCAATCTGACAAAGAATTCAGACATTATTTCTAAAAAACCTTACAATATCCACACATTTGTAAATGAAGAATATGACAATACATCATTTAGTCTGTAATTTTTATTTGTGTCATGATTTTGGGACATTGTTGTTAGAGTCTCTTCATACTTCCCATCACTGAAATATGGAAGTCAGGTGCAGTAGAGCAGGAATTACCAACAGTCTTCAGCTTGGCTCTGTTTGCATTAGCACAGAATGACTTAACATAATTGATGAGCCTGTGAAATACATTAGAGAAAGATGCAAACACATGCAAAAAAAATTTACTTAAAAGCTTTTTAACTATTTCAGTATTTCCTATTTGCACTTTTTTGGACACTGTTAACCTAAATCACATGTTCAATATTTGAAATGTCAATATGATTTTACATGAAGTTAAGCCCAGCAGTAGCATTCATCTATGGAAAACAATAGACATTTGTGCTCCCCTCAGGAAGTTAAAAACTTTTAAGAAATTTAAGGAAATACATTCAGTGTGGGGAAAGAAAAGTACATTTTACTCTTTACTTTGTAAGATTAAGGCTAGGAATGCTTAGAATGCACTAAGCAGCAGACCAGATGATAGCTCACACAGATACCTTCAGTAGAATCATTACATGTGCACATCAAAGCCAGTGCCAATAGCACAGTTAGCACACCAGGGAGGAAAAGGGATAAAAAGGCCTTACCAGAGGGGAAAGCGCAGGGACTCCATGAAATTGAATGAGGGAGATACTTCTGTGCTGAACGGTCAAAGAGGTTTCTCCTTTTATTACCTCTTCTTGGATTCTGGAAAGATGTTTCTTACAGAATATTTCATAGTCCTCCATCTTCATGTTATCTAAGCTGCAAAAAATAGTAACATTACTCTCCCATGTACTTCCAAGACGTTGAAAAGGGAAAACAACAAAACATCACAATTAATTCTGTGTCACTGTGTTTTGGGAAACAGATACAACATTAGAAAACTCAATTAAGTTTTTCTTCTTCCTATCTTTGACAAAGCTTGCAAAGCTCTTCCTTATTTTCCCCTATAAAAGGAGAATCTGCATATACAAGCAAAAAATGATCACTAGTATACAGAGAAGCAAGCAAGCATTGAGATAATCAAGATTTACAAAACTACACCTGCTACAGACAATCTTAATTTCCATCAGACTAAACCTTTGAGATCTTCCACAACGAGACAGATCCTACCGTTAAAAAAAAAAAAACACCAAACCAACACTAAAATTGCAGCCCAATCGAAACGGGGGGGAAAAAAGCGCCTTTTTATGTTTAGGGGGCTGAAAGGAATTTGTGTCTTACTCCTGTGAGTCTCCGCCTCGATACATGCCTGTATGAACAGACGCCAATACTTATACCAAAAAAAAGACATAAATTACAGCCTTGTTTCCTTAAAAGCGCCTACACATCTTACACTGTCCGTTCACACCGGAGCGAGTTCAGCACCGCCTGGCAAGGCCTGAAAAGGCTTTGTTCCCTCGCACGCCGCTTCGGCCGATTCCTGCCCGCCCGCCCCGGTGCACCGAGTCGGCCGCAGGCCGGGGCCACTACATCGCCTGCCCCTGGGCCCCTCGGCCCTCTCCGCCCCGGCCGCTGGCCCCCCGCGGGGCCCGGCCCCCGGCACAGCCCCCGGCC
>WBMZ01007758.1:0-17588 GCA_013400975.1 Atrichornis clamosus
CCGCCGCGCCGCGCCGCGCCCGCCCGAGCCCATCCAGGTGTACGGACAGGTGAGCCCAGCGCGGGGACGGGGACACACGCGTGGCTTCGCCCCGCGGGGAACACCGCGCTCCATCACCCCCCCCTCCCCCGCCTCGCCATCCTCCCGCGGGGGTCGGCGCGGGTCCCGCGTGGGGAAGGGTCGGCGCGGCGGTCCGCGGCTCTGCTCGGAACAGCGCGCACGGAGGTGCCGCGGGTGCCTGCCGGCAGCTCTTCCCGCATCCCCGGCTCCCCCCAGGGCCATCTCGCACCGGTCACGGTTGCGTCCGCACTTGCGGGCTCATTCCCGGCGAGATGCGCTCCCAGCGGGAGCAGCCAAGGGCACGCGGCAGGGATACGGGCCGGGCATCCCCGCCGCCGGAGAGCCGGGAAGGGAGAGCGATTCCCTGCGGGCGGGCGGTGGGGCAGCAGCGCTTCCAGGGATGCTCGCGGTGAACATCCCTGCGCTCCGAAGCTGAGGGCAGAGGGAGGTGACGCCGGGGGAAGACATGGCTATTTGTGAGGCACTGTGTCCTCCTCCATGAGAAGGGCTCCTCTGCGTGTCTAAACCATCCTCCACTGATTCTTGGAAAAGAAGGGGAGCGGAGTTGCTCGTCGCAGGAAAACGTAGAAACTGCTATTTCTGAAAGTATCCCTGCTCAGGCTCGGTTCACTGGCAAGTTTTGCTGCCAGGACCATAAAAGCCTCCCCTTCATCCTCTTTTTTCCAGACAGCCATCACTTTGGGGGTGATAAGGAATTGCACTTGGACTTTTGTGTGCTTGCTATGGAAAGCTTCAGCCTTAAAGGTCCTACTTTATTTTTGAATTATCCACATGCTGGACTACACTACGCTGCGCTACTTGATCCTCCTTGCTGACACTGCCTGTGTCCCATCACGTGTCCAAAAATGCTGATGGGGGGGACCAGGCACACTCGAGGAGAGGCTTTGAGCCTTCAGTGACATCTGCATTTGCCTCTTTGGATAGTGCTTTCCCCCTGGGTGCTCTATAATTTCCCCTTTTTGTTATTGGTAGGATGAGAAGGAGCTGGTCACGAGGCAGGGCCGGCCCTGGAGCTGCTGGAGGGGCACATGCAGGGCTGGTGCCGCTCCCAAAGCCCTTCTGTTCCCTTGTTTAGGGAAAAGCTGTTCCTCCTCCCCTTGAAAATCTGCTTCGCCTCCTCTACCTCCTCAACGTTTGGCTGTTTTTAGCATAACACAGCTACCCCGTTTTAGAAAAAAACATGACACTTGTCTCTCATCTACGGAAAGACACATTTGTAGCACTTTCCCTTCTGTCTCCCTGTGGCTTCCATCCAACCCACCTGCCAGGTGGAGAGCTGCTCTGGCAGGAATGCCTCTGTCACCTGGACACGTAGCTGCAGACCCAGGAGGGTGCAGTAACGCTGGCGCTATCCGGGACAGGACTAATAGGAAGCAGTGGGAGTTCAACAGTTTGCCACTGTTTGGGCTTTTCTCACTGCCTTAAGCTTCCAGAGGGGATTTGCCTGGAGAATGGAGTTGCTCTCACTGGCAGCACAGCACACAGAACCAGTTCCTTCTGCTGCTTTGGGGCAGGACACAGAAATTTTAAAGCCCACGTCACCAGGCAGAGTTATTTGGCACCAAACAACAGTTCCGAGTTCTCCCAAGTGCTACAGTGCTTTAAATCAGGGTCTGCTTTAATCAAAGGGACAAGAGGGAGCCCGTGTGTCCTGGCCTGTGTTACAGATCCGAGCACACAAATTACTAATGCCTAGGAAGCCGGAAAGCTGGGCAGCACCGCGCTCGGGGGTCTCGTGCCTGGTCACAAGCACCCAACAATCCCCAAGTCCCCCCCTCCCCCAGCTCTCTGGCACTCGAATACCAGCAGAAAAACCACGCAGCCAAAGCACTCCTCTCCCAGGGACATCAGCACAAGGGGCAGTGCTTGGACAGAGCATCCCTGTGCCGTGTCGCTGCAGTCCCGTATCTGGGACACATCCTGCTCCCGCGCGTTTGGCAGGTCACTTGGCCATATGCTAGGCACTGGCTCGTGCCCCAAAACTCCCTGCCCTTCCCTGGCTCCTGACTGGTCCTGAAACAGGCTCGTGGGACAGCCTGGAGCCCAGGCTGGGCCCAGAGGCGAGGGAAAGCACGGGTTTGTTGCTGATGTGGGTGATGTCATCGGGGGACCGGCGGGAGGGATGTGTCGCACTGTCTGGAACCAAGGAGAGGAAGAAAGTCCAAAGCCTTTGTAGCTCCTCAGGAGCCAAACTCAGCTTACTCAGCACCATCAGGAACAGGCTCGGAGCCCTCTTGCCTTGGACACCAAAAGCACAAGATGTTACTTTATCTGGACCCTCACTGCTGATCACATCCTTGCCGGGCAGGCTGCAGGAAAACTTTTCGGGCACATCACCAAATAACAAGAGCAGTAGCCTAAACCCCTGTGCCTTTGTAGCTTCTCCTTGGTTTTTCTGACTCTGAAGCCCCAGCAATCAAGAGACCAAATGCACGACTCTGGAGACTGTCAGCTTCCAGACAGAGCAGGTTTTGTTCCCTTGCACAGCCCTCACCTCTATGGGATTCTTGGAGAGAGTTACAATGGACAGACTGTTGGAAGCAGGCACTGACACGAGACAGGACTTTTCTAGGACACCAATAACAGCAGAGAAGCATCCCCAGGGCAAGACAATGCTGCCTGCACCTCCTTGGGCGAGCAGTGCTCCCCGAGCCCCCTCCAGCAACCATGGCACCACTCCCTGCCCTTCTCTTCCTGGCACGAGCCCCCGGCCACCGTGGCAGTGACTGATGTGCCACCCACCCTCCTGTCCCCTAACAGCCTTTGTGCTCCTGCCTACACATCCCTGCTCAGACCTGGATACAGGGCTGGGCTCCAGGATTTTACATTTCCATGGAACCTCCCCACCATCCCACATAAATCCTGTCTCCTGGGTGAAAAACCAGCCACGAACCACACGGCCCGCAAGGACTGCAACAAACAGGGAGAAGAAAAGTAGCCACTTTGGCTGCCTGTGTATGTGTGCTGGGCTTAAGGGTGTTCTGTGACCATAGGCACAGCTGTGAGTGCCATGTCTGGCCAAGGCAGATAGAGGTCTGCTGGTCCTAAGGAAGGGAGGAGAGGAGAGTTATGAGAACATTTGCAGTGCTGTGTTTGTAATGCAGATCTCACCTTTACCTGCAGACATCCCTTTCTCTTTTTTGGAAAGGGTTCATCCAAAGCCACCCCCAAAAGCACGCAGCTCACAAGAAATCTTTGCCTTAAACCATGTTGGTTTAAGGGTAAAGGTGGCTTAAGTGTTTTAGTCCCAACCATGGGACTAAAGACATCTCCTCTAACTTCTGGTGGCTCCTGTGGCAGCCACTTTCCTCTCTGTGCTGCCACTGCAAGGCCTTGAGCCTCTTCCCACCCCTGTAACCTGCACGTGGCCATCACCTCTGTGCCTCCCTGTCCCCTGAACCAGGGGCAGCCCTAACAGCAGCCCTTCTCCTACTTCATTGCTCCCAAGCCTCCTGTTTCCTGGTGGCAACTGATCCTGCCTTTGAGGAAAAGCACCAAGTTTTCATCATTTCCAGGCCATTTACTACGAAATGACCTCTTATCAGCCCTCCACTTGACCTTGACACTGCCCACCCCTCCTCACTGATGAAGACCTCAGATAACCTCCCCTCAACGAGCAGATTTGGCAGAGAGCCTTTCCCCTCTGAGAGGAGGCAGCCAGTGCTCTGCAGGGTGACTGCCATGCGGCCCTGGGAGCGCAGGCATCAGTCACGCTGCATCGGAATTGAACCGTACTTCATTTTGACCTAGTTTGCCAGCCTGGCAGAGCCCTTCCCAGATTAGACTTTAACCTTCTGGAGGTGCCCTGGGAAGTGACAGCACGCCCCAGCCACCTCCTTTTCTTCCTTCTTTGTGTTAGCAGATACCCCTCCCCACTGTGCCTTTTATGACCACCCTCAGAAGGTTTCCTCACTGCTGGCACTTGTTTTTTTGCCCGAGTTTGCCAGGGGACACGGATCCCAGGAAGCCGCACAGTTCCTGCTCCTGGCACTGTGGTGCCTGGGAGAGGTACTTGTGTTTTTATTCATTGATTCCCCTTCAGGAGGTTCCTCAGGGATCCTGCAAGCCTTGTGGTGTCCCAGGGGCATCGCTTAAGCTTTCCAGAGCTGGCATGACAAGCTCATGGCACACTTTGGGCCTCTTCTGCAGCCTTCCTCCTCGGTTATGGGGGAGTGAATTTCATCAGCACTCACCCAAATCTGCTGGGGCAGCCTCCACTCCCACCACACGCCTCTCCCTCTATGAATTTAGGAGAGCCCATCTCTGTGTCTTACCAAAGGGCCAGGTTGCTCATTTCTGGTGGTTTCTGTGTTCCTGCCTTGACCCTGATCTTCCCCCTCTTACTTTTCCCTTCCTCCTAGAAACAACAGCTAAGGGAGAGCTCTCTTGGTGGTAGCAGAGAGAAAACAGCCCTGCGAGCAGATGATTTCAGTATTAACAAAATTAACACGGGCCTGGCACTCTCCGAAATGAGTCACCCGTGTTTCATATCAATGATTTCAGACCCTGGCATTTCCAGTCCAAGCCACAAGCAGCGCTACGGCAGGCACAGGCTGTATTTTAAAATATCATGGCAGGGCTAGAAACAGATGCTCGGGAGCAGAGCAGAAGGTGCAGTAATGAAGCTTTAGTGGGAGCGCACGGGGAACGCGGCGTGCCGGGAACGCGGGAGCCACCCATGACACTCCACTCATCTGATGCCGGCCTATTGCGTAAGCCTTGCCGGGGGGAGGCAGAGGGAATGGGGATGGAAAGGCCTGGCACTTGTCCTCTGCAGCTTCCAGCCAGCTGGAACGATGAGGAGCACGGTGAGAGCACCTTTCCTTTTTCTGCCCGGTGCAAGCCGAGCAGCGGCTTTGCTTCTGACACCTCCTGTAGCCCCATCCTCATTCCCCCAGCTACTGGGCACAAAATGTTTAGCCCATTCCTCTTCTGCAGGCATGTCCTGGCAGCCCTGAAGGTGTGATCCGAGCTGATGGCAAAACTTGGATGGTTTCAGCAGCCGCTCACAGCCCCAGAGGACCCTTGCTCTCTGCTACCCTCACTTATCAAACCATAGTAATATCTCATTAACCATTCAGAAATTTCCTAGGAGGTGCATTTGTTTGTAGACATGCCATTTTCAGGATGGGAAAACACCTAAGTGATCCCTAGGAGTCTTTGTTCTGCACGCAATTTCACAGCACTGAGCCTCAGCCCCTGAGTTGTCACAGTACGTCACCTCCTGATGAATCGTGAGCGCCCGGGCTGAGCTGCAGTGCCAGCCCTAAAGCTGGAACATTAATCCTCAGCAAAGCAAACTTAGGGACACCCACAGTGAGCTCCCAAGCCCACCTGACACCAGGAACAGCCCCTCACGCTGTCCTGTCAATTGTCACTGCTGTTACAAGGCAGCGAGCACACAATATTTCTGCTTCTGCCTCACCACAGCTAATGGTGTGGTTTCTGCACGGGGAAGTCATGCTTCCCAACAGAGCAGCTCACTGGTAGATCCAAGGCTGGGATTTAGAGTCCTCTGGTGATGGAAAGGCTTGGCAGCAGCTGCAGAGAGCTGCCCCTGCCAGTCACTCATCCCTTGGGCCAGCCTGCACCATGGTGGAGCCCGGCGGTTTCACATTTGTCGCACGTGAGGGGCGAGCCACCTCCATAAACACAGTCCTTCCCCAAACTCTCAGTCTGGGCATAGAGGGATGTGACAGGAAGGGAAGCTGGTGTTTAGGCATTCCAGGTGCCAAAAGACATGGATCGGGGCTCTTCTCCCAGCCATGGGCACTCGAGGAGCTCGACACCGCACTCTGCACACCCAGGTCCACTCACCTACTGACAGCCACCACCCCTCTAGGCTCAGCAAGGCAATACTTCCATCCCAGCATCCAGACATTCCCAGCTCCAGCTGCACCCCGAAGCTCATACCTGCTCTCAGATGGCAGCTCCAGGGGCTGTCTTCTCATCCCATTCCTGCAGGGCATTCATTTGTTGGAAGATACTGTTAACAAAAAAATAAATACATAGCATGAGCAAAGCTAGCAGCATTGCCTACATTAACTAGAACTACAAGCATCCTCTGCTATGTCTCAGCTCCAGTTTTCCCCTCCTGGACTTCATCTGGCACCTTACATATTAGGAGGACAAATTAGAATTTCATGCATATTTCATACATACTTAATGGCTTGGCAAAGACCAAAACACTTCCCCATTAAGTGGAATTTATGCTAAACGCTGTTTCCATTAGGCACCAGTCAGTGCCTGTTCAGAGGTTACACCAGTTCCCCAGGCAGGTGTCCCCTGTGAGGGGAGGCTGTGACAGGGAGCTCCTGCCAAAGGAGCAGGGCAGGGTTCCTCATGTTGGGACCAACAGCAGCCTTATTCCACAAAAAACCATCCTGGTCAGAGGGACTTCAGCTGCTTTTCAGCCAGGGCACAGGGCAGTGCTGCTCTCTCAACAGCAAAGACTTGGGGTCCTGCTTGTTGCTCCCCACAAAGCTCTGAAGGGCCAGGGCAGGGCTGCAAAGCAGCAAACACAAATGTGTGAGGCTCCTAAACCTGAGCCCTTCCTGGGAGACTTACAGCAGCCTTGTGCTGGCTTCTCCTTCTTTACACCCTCTAGTAAGAGCTTCTCCAGCTACTCCAAACCCTCCCACTGAGCACTCCTCCCTCCTAGCAGGGAACCAAACCTGACCCCTTCCCAGTTTGCCTTTTTATAGGGGCTCTGCCACAATCAGGCTGCCTGTTCACATGGCTCCTAAGGAGTAACAAGGCTCAGCTGACTCCCCTGAACCCAAACGGGGTTTCGGGTTTCACTACACCTTCCAAGTCTCCCTCCTCCAAGAAGGGGTCTCTCTGTCTCCTTTATCTGACAAGAAAAAAAGCTGTAGAGACTTACTGTTGAGGTTAAAGCAAAGTGCAGATAGGAGTCTCCTTTGGTTTTCCTGCTTTTGAAACTCCTAGTGTCAGATTTCTTGTGGAAAAAAAAATGAAAAGTACTATTAAAATTGACACAGAGGTAGTAGCAAACCTCTCTTGGATGAGGAGAGCCAAAGGGCTAAGTTTTGTGTTCCTAACTGTGCCCGGCTTCAGCCCGATCACAGCTGGGAACCCGGAAAAGCTGCACTCAAAATAACCAATAGAGATGTCGGCGATTTAGACGGGGTTATTCTGCTTTCAGGGGCGGGGAGGGGGAGTGGGGCTGGGAGTGCAGAGCCGCTCTGGATTCCAGACCCGAGGCTGTCTGTCGGCTGTCTCAGTGGGCAGCAGCAATTCCTTCTTCTCCGCCCTGTTTCCTTGCATCTTCAAACAGCGGCGCTGCTTTTTTCCCTTTTTTTCTTTTTTTTTTTTTTTCTTTTTTTAATTTTTTTTTTTCCGGCGGGCACGCAGGGCTACCGCTGCCTTGCTTTGTAGCTGATGCTGCTGCCTGACCTAAATCTGCGCCGCGTTTGTAGCCGGGAGCTCCGGCGGGGTTTGCCCGGTGCGGGGGTCCCTGCCCGGGCACCCGGGGGCACCGGCCCTGGGGGATGCGGCCCTGGGGAATCCAGCCCTGGGGGCTGCGGGCTGCCGGGTTTGGATTTGATTCCTCCTCCCGTTGTGTGAGCCTATTGCATAAGAGGGATTTGAGGGCTTCTGCTTCGCTCGCCCCCCCTCCTTGCAGAATAAAGACCTTGTTTTCCCAAGTGTTTCACTCGCCGGTGGCTGGCGGAGGTTACACCAGCCCCGGGCAGTGCTGCTTGCTGATCCCGGGGTCAGCGGGAGCCACAGGGTATCAAGCCTAAGAAGGGCTTATCCCTGTATTTTTACAGCTTCCCAAGGCCCTGAGCTCAGGGGTTAGCAGCCCTCAGCTGAGCTGTGGCGTGCGAGGGCTCAGGCACGCACGTCCTCTGCTGCAGGGAGCGGGGCACCCATCCATGTCCGGGCTGGCCGCTCCTGAGCTGCTTCTCCCGGCTTTCCCAGCAAGGCTGGCTGTCCCTGCTTGCTGGTGACTGAGGGTTCGCCCTGCACCTCCAGCTCCCACTGCGGGAATGCTGAGGGAGTTTCCCCGTAGGAAGCAGCCCTTTGCTGCCAAGTGCAACGCACACGGGAATAAGGGGATCGTGAATGGCTGCGTGTGTGCTGGAAACCAGCACGGCCTTTGGCATCATAGGATATCCTGAGCTGGGAGGGACCCAAGCCCTGGCCCTGCACAGACACCCCAACAATCCCACCCTGTCCCTGGGAGCGTTGTCCAAAGGCTCCTGGAGCTCTGGCAGCCTTGGGGCTGTGACCATTCCCTGGGGAGCCTGTTCAGTGCCCAGCACCCTCTGGGGGATGAACCTTTCCCTGATATCCAACCTAAACCTCCCCTGGCACAGCTTCATGGCAGTCCCTTGAGTCCTGTCACTGGTCACAAGAGAGAAGAGATCAGTGCCTGGCCCTCTGCTTCCCCTCAGGCAGAAAGCTGCCTCTGTTTCCCCGTAGCCTCGTCAGCCTGGATTTGAAAACACTACTCAGTCCTTGGTTTGAGTTTTCATTTGCCTCATCCCCCGAATCCTGTTTCTCTGAGGAAAAATAAAGGGAAAACAAACCCTCTCAGGCACAGTCTGCCAACATGGCCAGGAGAGATGCTGCATTGAATGAGTTTTCCCAAAGGAGGGAAGGCATGAGTGGGTGTTTGCTGTCCCTGTGGGTGAGACTTTGGCTCAGGGTGCCCTTCTCCTTGGCATTTCAGGTCAGCCTCAACGATTCCCACAATCAGATGGTCGTTCACTGGGCGGGAGAGAAGAGCAACGTGATTGTGGCCTTGGCCAGAGACAGCCTGTCTTTGCTGGGTCCCAAAAACAGCGACGTGAGTAACACAGCCTGGCCCTGCCCAGGTGCACCTTCTCTGCTTCTGGGCCAGGGAAGGTGATGGTGGCTGCTGAGCTACAGCCTGACTGGCTCTCGTGTGCTGGGAAACAAAAGAAAGGCCCATGAGGTTGAGTTCAGAGGCACAGAAAAATTTAATATCCTCTGTGCTGCCCCATGGGTTCAAGGCATGGTCGGGAGATCTCAAAGGCCTGGTAGTATCCTGAGTTTTTACCAACTCTGTGAGAAGGGAGCCCAGAACTTTGTGCTCCTCACACTGGGGCTTCTCCTCTGCAGGTTTACGTGTCTTATGACTATGGGAAGAGTTTTAAGAAGATTTCGGAGAGGTTCAGCTTCGACGGGGGGAACAGCAGCGAGGTGGCCATCGCCCAGTTCTACCACAGCCCGGCTGACAACAAGAGGGTGAGGGGGACGTGGCAGCTGGTGCTTTATCCCTGCTGGCACAGGGAGCCTGGACACCCCTTGGGCTGTCCCCAGAGTCCCTGGGGCAGGGGTGGGATGTGCCGGGCACTTCTTTTATGGCTCGGTGGCGCTCAGAGTGTGTTGGGAGAGGGGATGACAGGGACAACCAAATTCTTCTCCTCCAAAGTCTGCCCTCCCAAAGGCTCCCCTGGGATGTGCCCCTTCATTACTGCCAGCCTGAGCTCTGCTCTGACCTCCTCTCTCCTTCTTCCCTGTCTGTCCCTCCACTCCCAGTATATCTTCGTGGACGCCTTCGCCCCATACCTCTGGATCACCACCGACTTCTGCAACACCATCCAGGGCTTCTCGATCCCCTTCAGAGCAGCAGACCTCCTCCTGCACAGCAGGAACCCCAACCTCCTCTTGGGCTTTGACAGGTCTCATCCTAAAAAACAGGTGAGGATTTCTACTTAGGTGGGGAACCAGCGTCCTGCCCCTGCCCTGCTGTGATGTTCCCGTGGCCTGTTGTGTCCCTCGCAGCCAAGAGCCACCCTGCCTTGTGCCAGGACCATGTGGGTTCATGCTTTGGCCATTCAGGGTGTCTGATCTCGCATGCAAAGCTGTCCCAAATTGGCCAGGACATCCCCTTCCCTACAGTCTACCTGGTTCCTACCTCTGGAGCAGTGAGGATGGAGCACCTGCAGGATGACTGTCTTATTTCCCTTCCTTTTTCCTTCATCCAAACTGCTCCCAACTGCATCAATCGTGGTCATAACTCACCACAGAGCACTGGCAGTCGAGGCAGGATGACCTCTGCAGTGTTTCATGTGGGCATGTGGTTTGGCTTTGGGTCTTGAATAACAAATTGCTGCTTGGATGCAAACATTTTTTTCCCCCTGGAGCTGCTGGGTAACGATTGTAAATAGTTAGAGCACCTTCAGATAGATACAGGCAGCATGAGTAAAACCTGGAGATGAAACAGGGGGGAATCCTTCTGGTAGAAGGCTAAGGGACAGGATTTTCCTATTTGAATTATTCTGCTGCTGTTAGAAATGTACTGGTGCTCTCAAGAAGCCATGAGAGTAGTCATGGATGGACACATGTCTGTCCTGTCTGAGACTGGGTCTCTTAAAAGATTGGATCTGTTTGTATCTCAATCCCACTGGCATCTCTCACCTCTGTCCTTGCAGCTCTGGAAATCAGATGATTTTGGCCAAACCTGGATCATGATTCAGGAACACGTGAAGTCCTTTTCTTGGTACGTATCGCATCTCTCTCTTCTCTCATTCCTCACTTCCTGCGTTGTTTGCTGCCCTGTGGAAACCAAGAACCCGCGTGCCAAGGCTGCTCCAGCCCTGCTGCCCTCACCCAGCAGAGACCCTGCACCGTGGGGCCGTGGCACCGCGGGGCGACAAGGGACAGCCACCCCCACAGGCACCCAGGGGTGCTGCACCTTCCCCCTGCCCCACCTCCTTGGCACCTGCTTCCTTCCTCTGAAATCCCGGCGCCTCCTGTGTTGTCCCCAGGGGGGTTGAGCCCTACGACAAGCCCAGCACGGTGTACATCGAGCGGCACGAGCCCTCCGGGGCCTCGACTGTCATCCGCAGCACAGACTTCTTCCAGAGCCGAGAAAACAAGGACGTAATCCTGGAAGACGTTGAAGACTTCCAGCTCAGGGACAAATACATGTTTGCGACCAAGTCTGTGGTGAGTGTCACGTGAGGAACTCGCCGCCCAGCGACGATGCTGTGGTGCAGAACCAAGAGCATCTGCCAGGGATGATGCTGCTCCCTGCTGCACCTCCCAGCCTTCAGACCTCACGTTCAGCTTGTGACAGAGGTGTCACCCAGCCTGCTTGCAGCTGCCACCCCGCCTTGGGCTCACAGTGCCATGGAGAAAGCAGTGGCTGCTGTGCCGCTCTCCCGGCGGCACTGGGAGCCGTGGTGTTCCCACAGCCCTGCCTCTGGCAGGCGGGGCAGAAGTAGGTCAGCCTGCAAAACGCTGGGACCCCGGGGAAAACCACAGGATGCCTGGGAAGGACGTCGGGGTGGGGGTGGCCGGGGAAGGGGGGATGTGGCTCGGCAGCTCGGTGGTTCTAGGAGGCCGCTTGTCAGAGGAGATTACCATCAATCGTGGACTAGGTCCAAGTAGCCTAATGTGCTCCAGCCTGGAAAGAAAGCTGGATTTTCAGTTTGCTTTCCTAAGAAAAGAGGATGTGGGTGAGCGCAAGCAGTCTTTTGGTCCCTCTGTAGCCAGAGCCTCCTTATACTTACAGTTCTTGGCCGAATTCAGACAAACCTGAAAAAAAGCGAGAAAGTGTCTGTGGGCAAAGCCTTCCTAGAGGATCAAATACAGCACTAGAGGGATAAAGTCCTGATCCTTCTAGAATTTAAAGAGCAGCTTTCTTTTCCAAAGATGCTAGCATTGCTTTCCTCCCCTGCAGCTGCCATTGAGTGTTTTAAGAAGGATCCTTTACTTAGGGGTGAGTGCTTGGAGAGCCTTGGAGGGTTTCCTAGGGAGTAAGTGGCGGGCGTGTCACCTCGGCCACTCAAGTGGCCACAGAGGTGTCTGACAGTGACTGGGAACATGTTTGCAGAGCAATTCCAGTTTCTCAGAAGTCTCCCTTGCAGGTAGGACAGCCTCAGGGCTCGGCCCCTTGGCGCTGTGCCCGGTCTGTGGTTTGCAGGAGATTTTATCGAGGCTCCTTGGTGGTGTTGGGTGAAATGCTGGGGGTGGTTTGTTCTCTGCAGAGAAGCCACTGGGCTCAGGGTCAGCATCCTGAAAGCATGAGGTGGGTTTGAACTCCATTTGGGGGTTCTTTGGAGCTTTTTTTGCTTCAGGGGCCACAGGGGAAAGCACGTCGTGCTTTCTCCTGCAGCTGCAAGGACCAGTGTTACACTAAACATCAGTAAAATCACCCCAGTTCCACACCACAGCAAACACTGCTGGGAAACCGTGAGGCAGAGGGAGGCTGGCTGCAAACCCCCCGATTTGGAAATTACATCCCCAGGTCTGGAATCAGGCACTTGCATCCAACCTGGGCCGCAGCAGGGGCGGAGCTGCGGGAAGGACAGGCTGGGTGGCAGAGGCGCCCAGGGCTCTGACTTCTGCTCCTTACCGTGGGAGGCACGGTTGCTTAGTGATACAGAGCCTGGGAAGAAAAAACCAGGCCGCTTATTTTTGGAGCCTAGATCTGGGTTTAGGTCCTTACCATTGGCATCCCATCTGAAATAGGTTGCCCCCAGCTTTTTCACTGTTTCGGCGTGGCGCTGGCGCCTTTCATTTTGCGCAAATCGTTAAAAATAGGAAGGGAAGGACAGTCTGCTCTGGAGAAAAAGGAGGAATTAAAACCAGCCTCCTTACCCCCGCCCGACTGACCAGAAAGGGCAGTTTGTGTCCTTGCTGAGCACTGGCAATTTAAACCCTGAGCAGGGACCACTGCTCCCACCGTCAGTGCCAGGCCGCTGCCACGCTCTGCCCACGTGCAGGGAGGGGGGAGTCCCAGGCACTGCGTTATCTCCACTGGAGATGAGGGTGATCTGGGGGATGAGAGCCGCTCCTAACGTGTCCCTCTGCTCTGCACAGCGTTTGCTTGGCAGCTCACAGCCACCCTCGGTCCAGCTCTGGGTTTCCTTCAACCGCAAGCCCATGCGGGTGGCACAGTTCGTTACCAAGCATCCAATTAAGGTAAGCGGTGCTTCCAAGCAGCCTCCTCGCTCCCTGCCTTGCCAAGGACACCCTTCCCTGTCAGCAGCAGTTCTCTGCCTTTCACCAGATGCTGCAGGAGCGGGAAGGGACCTCACATGACCTTGCTGGGGGTGGGTTGGCAGAGCATCCAATTCTCTGCAGGCAGAGGAAGCCCAGGGGACAGCCAGGGTTTGCAGAGAGTCTGTGATCCACAAACCAGATGTGCTGTGGTGTCCCCAGGCTGGTGTGGGTGAAGGAGGGCAAGAGAAGCAAGTTCTTGGTGTTTGGCAGAGCAGTGGGGGGCACTCCCAGCTTCAGGGGGGTCCAGGCACAGAGATCCAGCACGGGCGTGGCTTGGCAACAAATGCTGCTTCCAAGGTGAAGGACAGGAATCACTGTGGGGGAAACAACAAAAGAAAAAGCAAAGTGAAGATTTTCTGTTTTCCAAGTGGAAAAAATACAAAAAATGTGGAGGGAAGAGTACTTTCAGCTAGCTAAGAGGAAACTCTAAACCAGCCTGTGTGTAAACCCTCCCTGTATGCACACATGTATGAAGCTTGTTTGCTGTTCCCGAAGGAATATTACGTTGCTGATGCCTCGGAGGACCAGGTGTTTGTGTGTGTCAGCCACGACAACAACCGCACCAACCTCTACATCTCGGAGGCAGAAGGCCTCAAGTTCTCCCTGTCTCTGGAAAACGTGCTCTACTACAGCCCAGGAGGAGCTGGCAGTGACACCTTGGTCAGGTGAGCCAGCACGCGCCAGCGCTGCGGCAAATCCGAACACCGACCAAAAACCGCGTCACTTTTAGCTGTGTTTCATCAAAGCCCTGCCTTTGTTTGACAACCCCCCAGTCCCCAGGCATGCAGGGGGGTGGTTCAAGTTGCATTTCAGTGCTCCCTGCGTGTCCCCACAGGTACTTTGCCAACGAGCCCTTTGCGGATTTCCACCGCGTGGAGGGCGTGCGGGGCGTCTACATCGCCACGCTGATCAACGGCTCCTTCAGCGAGGAGAACATGCGCTCCGTCATCACCTTCGACAAGGGGGGCACCTGGGAGCTGCTCCAGCCCCCGGCACAGACCCGCTACGGGGAGCAGATCGACTGCCAGGTAGCCTGGGGTGGGCGTGGGAGAAGCTCCCCCCGCAAAAATTTGGTGTGGTGGTAGGGTGGGTGGCTGGGCTTGGTGGGCTTGGAGGTGTTTTCCAACGTTAATTCTGTGAAAAGAGGTTGGAACAGCAGTCCTGCCACAAAGGGGTCCCTCCTTGCCTTTCCAAGCACCCTAGGTGGGTTGAGGGCACAGGTGAGTGCAGGATGGAGGTTGATGCCACGGTGTTTTGGCTTCCCAGTTCTCCCAGGGCTGCTCTCTGCACCTGGCCCAGCGCCTGAGCCAGCTGCTGAACTTCCAGCTGCGTAGGATGCCCATTCTCTCCAAGGAGTCAGCGCCAGGACTGATCATTGCCACTGGTACTGCTTCCCTTCACTTGGCTTGGGGAGTGTTGTTGTCAGGACACGAGGAGTTGGCAGCACCTCGTTTGTTTAAGCAGGTTATAAAATGCAATTAAATTGTGCATTTTGCTGTCCTTTCTCTGCTGCAGTCCCCGTACAGTAATTACAGCAGGAACATTTTACTGCAGCACAGCGATGTGAGAAACCTGCTCTGTCCTGATCCTCTTTTCTGATCCTCATGAAGGGTTTCTTGAAGGTTCAGAAATTCCTGTTTGTCTCGCTCCCTTACTGAAGAACACACACATTTTGTTTCATCATGTTTGTAGCCATGGGTTTTTCCCCATCTGCTTTTAAAACTTTTAATAGCCCTTAAAATATTTGCTTTTGAAGGGATTAATTCATAGTGTGAAAAATCAGCTCCTCAATCACAGATAAAAATAGTTCGGAGGTGTCTGGCTTCCTTTTAAGCAATCACTTTGCATGCCTCAAAAGAGTGATTTCTCCCATTCTCCTAGGCTCCATTGGCAAGAACATGGCAAGGAAAACCAATGTTTATGTCTCAAGCAGTGCTGGAGCACGGTGGAGAGAGGTAAGGTTGCTCCTACACTTCCAGATTAGCCAAAGTGGTGGTGGAACACGAACAGTGTTGGCAGCAATATGGACAAGGTGATTTCCACATATTAATCCAAGAGCTGGGAGGTGTTGAACGTCCCTTACAACCAAGGCAAAAGGGTCTTCGGATGGAGGATCAGGTGTGGGTTGGTTGGAGGTGAACCTCTTGCGTAGGTGGTGGATTCAAACACAGGAGACCTCCTCTATTTCTCCTTTTCACCTGGCAGGACTTGCCCTCAGCACAGGTTATTTGGTCTGTTTTAGATGGGACTGACAGCCAGGACTTTGTGTGTGAGGGTGTTTGGAGAGGCTCTGGCATCTGCCAGAAAAATGGGATGCTGCCCTCGGTTTGTGGGAGTGTGATGCTGTTTGCTGAGTGCATGTTCTGGTCTGTGGCAGTGTTTGTGGTCTGCCTGTGCACTCTGCAGCCAGTGTAATGTGGTGTTCCAACATCTGCAAGCTATTTAATCCTGGGAATTAGGCAGCCTCCTTCTCCCCCTGCAAGTGCTGCGCGGTCTGGGCGAGGTCTGGGCAGCTGCAGCGGTGTTGGGACACACCACAGGCCTGGCTGCTGCCAGAGGTGGCTCAGAGGCTGCTCCTGGCTCCAAAATCCAGCTGGCGAGCAGCCATGGGGACCCTTGCAGCCAGGCAGGAGCTCGCAGATGGGACAGGGTATCCAAAAAATGAGACTTTCGGGTGCCAACCTTGGCTGCCTCGCAGGCAGGTTTGCCTTGAAGTGCAATTAAAACATGCCAAGGAAGCCTTGACCCAAAGTTACCAGCACCAGACTGATCCTTTTGTCACGAGCAGAGGTGCAGAATGACCCAGCAGTGGAGCTCCTCGGCTGGGAAGCAGCAACACAACCCCTTCCCCCCTGCTTTGGCCTGCAGCAGCCTGGAAAGCTCATTGCTCTCCAGATCACTGTGTGATTTCACAGCCCAGAGAAGAAAGAAACAATACAATCAGTGCCCTGTGTAAGAATGTCCCCAAGCATGACAGCACGTCCTGTGAGCACAGTCTGGCATGTACATGCTCCCCGTTTTCATCCCGAGGTGCTCCCTGGATGGGAAAGCAAAGGTGATTGTGTGCTGGAGGTGTAGGTGAGCGTGAATTCCAAGCTTCTTTCCACGGGATGGATGTATGAATTGTCTCCAGAGCTTGTTTCTGCAGGCCATGGCCCCCTTCTCCCTGGGCCTTGCACAGCCTGAGAACCAACACTTCTCTGCTGTCCTGGGAAGGCCACGAGTCTCTGCTGAGTGTCGGGAAAGCCTCCCAGACGTGACAAATGAGAGGGGGAGTGATGGACGCTGCTTCTGTGTCATGGCACTTCTTCCATTGAGTCTTTCCCTGCACAAGGCACAGGAGGAGCAGAGTCCAGGGCTCAGGGCATCTCTTACACACAGCTATTAGAGAAAATGGGCTGGCTGTTCTCGTCTGCAGGTGGTGTCCCATAAACGCTTGATTCTCTGGTGCCTGCAGATACTTGGTTTGGCCAAGGCTGAAGCATTAGCTCGGGGCAGAGTTTCTGACAAAGCCATTTTCCCTTAATTCAGCACGGCTCTGATCACCCCTCAGCACTGTTTCTTTTCCAGGCACTGTCTGGACCCCACTACTACACCTGGGGTGACCACGGTGGAATTCTCGTGGCCATCGCACAGGGCACCGAGACCGACCAGCTCAAGTGAGTGTCAGGGCACAGGGATTGCCTCTGGTGCTCGGGCTGGGGAAGGCAGAGAGTGCCCTGCAGCAGGCAGGACATGCCCTGGCACCTCTCCCAATCCCCTTTCCACAGGTACAGCACAAATGAAGGGGAAACCTGGAAAGTCTTCACGTTCTCGGAGAAGCCGGTGTTTGTGTACGGCCTCCTCACCGAGCCCGGGGAGAAAAGCACCATATTCACCATCTTCGGCTCCTACAAGGAGAACGGCCACAGCTGGCTCATCCTGCAGATCAACACCACCGACGTGCTGGGTGAGGGGACAGGTGGCAGAGCCATGGCTGGGGTGGCTCTGCAGGTGGGAGAGAGGGCATGTCCTCGTGCCCTTGTCCCTCGTGTCTCAAATCCACGTGGACACAGCTGCTGAAGGCACTCGTGTTCCCTGTGCTCTCCCTATATTCCTTCCCTCCTCACTGAGGAGTTTGTTGGAAAGGAAAGGGGAAAAAAAAAAAAATTCCTTCTGAAGGCTTGTGCCTATGAATGTTTTATAACCCATTTCAGCTTTGATTGCAAGGCAGCATTTTAATCAAAGCGCAGTTAAACCCAGCAGAGGAATTTACTTGACTAAAATTTATAACTGATTCCCCTGACGTTTTGTTGGGAACGGGTCTGTTTGGTAACCAGAACGACTTCATTCAGCTTCGCTGTCACTGCCTGTTCCCTCCTGTCACTGCGTGCCACGCTCCCAGCTGGAATGCTCCTTGCTCTGCCTTCTCCTTTGGGACAGGGCTGGAGCTTTGCAGTTTGGGGGAAGCCTCTCATTTTGTGCCAGAGGAGGGTGGGGAGGGAAGGGAAGGGAAGGGAGGG
>WBMZ01007758.1:17818-59500 GCA_013400975.1 Atrichornis clamosus
GGAAGGGAAGGGAAGGGAAGGGAAGGGAAGGGAAGGGAAGGGAAGGGAAGGGGCATTCCTGCGGTGTGTGGCTGGATGCCAGCATGCCTGCCCTCGCTCCTGGCTACCGAGGGACATCTGCATCTCTCTGCCCTGGTCTGGGGTGCTGCAAGGACTGCACCTTTCCCTTTCCCCAACCTTGCTTCTTCTCTCAGGGGTCCCTTGCACAGAGAATGACTACAAGCTGTGGTCACCCTCTGACGAGCGAGGCAATGAATGTTTGCTGGGGCATAAAACCGTTTTCAAAAGGAGGACTCCTCATGCGACCTGTTTCAATGGAGAAGATTTTGACAGGCCTGTCATGGTCTCCAACTGCTCTTGTACGAGGGAAGACTTTGAATGGTAAATACCAATTAATTTCTTTTAGTCTGGACTGTAAATCCAAGATAAGTATCTGTGACCAATCGCTCAGAGTGAACAAACATCCAATTTATGGAGCTCTGAGTGTCGCTGCTTCGTTTTATGGCAAAGAGGAAACTAAGCAGACTGAAAACATCCTTTCATTAATAACAGGGCATGAGACTTAATTAATGTCTTCGGAGCCTTTTGGGAGCCTCTGAAAGGTTCCATGGAAGAGGAAAGTATTGTTAATCCATCACCTTCCAAAGGATAACAGACAATTTCCCATCACAGACAGGGATCCTCCACTAAAAAGCTTTGTGACCCTTTGGCCACAGGGCTGCAGCTGGCCCTGCTGCAGCACTTTGACTGCCGTTTGCACAATACTCACACTGCACAGCTTTCAGGATCAGGAAACATGCTCTGGCAACCCCGTGCACAGCTTTGGGGTTAGAAACTGCTTTTCAAGGACTGGGCTTTCAGTGGAGCTCCCACCACACTGCTCCAGTCCAGACCTGCCTGTCTGATGCTGAGACTGAGACTTAGTCTGGCTCACCATGAGAACAGGCCTGGTGGGATCCTGCCTCGGAATTCAGCCCTGGGCTCCCTGCAAAATCACATTGACAAAACCTCTCCCACAGGGTTTCCCAAAGAACAGCTGTGCTGCAACTCCCATTTTACCAGCAGGACCAGCCAAGAGACAGAGCAGTGACCTAAGCCAGCGAAGCAGGAGAGCTGGGGCTTGCAGCCAGCTTTGCAGAGCACCCTGGCTCAGCTCTGCCTTCCTGCCTCACCTACCCAAGCCTGCTCAGCCACTGGCAACTGATTTGCAAAAAATGTTCTTGAAACGTCCTGTCTGGCTCTGGGATATTCTACGCATCTAAATACTGATAATAAATGAAAAGTCGTCTGAGACACCTTGAGTTCTTAAAAATTCCCTGCAAAAGTAGAGTCATAGTATAGCGTGGCTACATTTTTTACTTCTCCCTGTCCCTCTTTACATCCTTCTTCTCCTTGCAGTGATTTTGGCTTCAAACTGAGCGATGATTTGTCATTAGAAGTGTGTGTCCCTGACCCTGAATTTGCTGGGAAACCCTATGACCCACCAGTCCCTTGCCCCGTTGGCTCAACCTACAAGAAGACTCGAGGGTACGTGCTGTACTTGCAAGCCAATCTTCCAAACGCTGGGATTTATCCTGTTGGTGATGAAAAAAAACCCCAAACAACCGCAAACACCCCGCTTAAAAGTGGCAGTAAAGAGATGGCGTGTTTGGATACACACGGCAATTAAACACCGCCGCTTGTTCTGGCTGCACAGGGTGGTTTGTGAACAGTGTCCACGGACTAAACTGCCTGGCTGTGTGTGTGTTGCAGCTACCGAAAGATCTCTGGGGACACTTGCACGGGTGGAGACATCGAGTCGAGGCTGGAGGGGGAGCTGGTGCCGTGCCCGCTGGCGGGTGAGTGTCTGCAGGGTTTGCTTTGGGCACAAGGGCTCCATTCATGAAGCCCCTGGCTGGCGCCTGAGGGGCCAGGCACAGATTCCCAGAGGGCTCTCAGACAAAACCTGTGACACAGGAGCCTGGGTGGGTTACAAATTGTCCTCTCTCCTGTCCTGTCCAGTGGCCAGGGAGCTTCTGAGAGTCCTGCTCAGGAGCAGCGTCCGCCCACGGTGCAGACTCTCTGCTCCCGAGCCACAGGGGGCTGAAGCCCTCAGGGAAGGCTGCAAGCAGGAACCCTTTTATCCTGGTCATGTCCTTGCTGTGGCTGGCTTGAAGCCAACCAGAAAGACAGGAATTAGATCAAAGATACATCCATCCTTGGGAAGGTCCTCTTGGGAAGGTACCACCCTGAGACAGCCGCCGTGTGCAGCTGAACGATGGCCCTTTGGGGCCAGACCAGGGCAGAGGCTGCCCTCCAGCCCTGTCATCTCTGCTTGCCAGACTTCACCCCCATCCTTACTTTCCCCTCTCAAACGTACAAGGCACTGAAACGGTCTCGTGCCCCTGTGCTGCCAGAGTTATTTGCATTCTGCTCATTACAGCTTTAATTTAATCTGCCGTCACGAGCTGCGTGATCAGCATTGCTGCCTTGCTGCAGCTCCAGAGCCTGAGGCAGGGCAGGGGCTCGTGGAAGGGCTGGGGAGCTGAGCAGAGCAGCCAGACCCACCAGCAGAAGGTTTTCTTGCACTGTCCTAAAATTTTTCAGGGTGCAAAAGATATTCCGGGTGCAAAAGATATTCCAGGTGCAAAACAGCCTGGGGAAGCATCCCCTCTGCTGGGATCCCTGCCAGCGCTGTACTTAGTTTTACTCCTGACACGTTCTTCACCCCTCTGAGCCCTCCTGAGCTATTTGGAGAGCTGTGTTGGCCATGCTGAGAAGGGCCCTGCTGATTGCAAAATAAACCTGCTGTCCCCACCGGGCCGGCCTTTGAAGTGCCGTGTTCCCAGAGTATTTGCTGATCGTCCTCGGATCTGTGTTGGCTCGCTCCATGGTAACACTTTCATGTACAGTATCTGTTTCATATCTCCGTATAATCTCATTAGGGATGCACAGCCAGAGTTACTTACTGACATTAGCTTTACTCATTAATAGCATTATTGGACCTGACCGGTGGTGTGCTAATGCCCGGGAGACTTTGTCCCGGACCAGGATCCCATTACGCTGCATTCGGGGCAATTCACAAACAAAACCCCCTCTGGGATATTTCCTGCCGTGCCGGTGTCCCTGAGGACTCGCACATTTGCATCGCTCCCACCTTTTTGATGGGTTCTTTGAGGAAGAGGAGATCAGTGTTTCGTTTCTCATTGGCAGCACACTAATGTGGGAAGGAAGGGGTCGCGGCAGGTCCTGCCGGCCGTGCCTCCTCCTCCTCCTCCTCCTCCTCCTGGAACAGACAATGGCCACAGTGTGAGCCCGGCCCCGTGTAAGGTTATTACCACATTCTCATTAACCTAATCCCACTGAGACAAAGGCTCTTTGCCTCCCCGAGGTGCTAAAACCAGCGGTGAGAAAACACCTGCTATTTTCTTTTCTGCCCCTTGAGTAGCCGAAAATGGCCACTAAGCAGGGCTGTTGTTGCAGAGGAGAACGAGTTCATTCTCTACGCCACCCGCTACTCCATCCACCGCTACGACCTCGCCTCGGGCGTCAGCGAGGAGCTGCCCCTGGCCGGGCTGCGAGGGGCTGTGGCCCTCGATTTTGACTACGACCACAACTGCCTGTACTGGGCCGATGTCACTCTGGACATCATCCAGGTGAGCCGGGAGCAGGGGGGCTCGGACGCCCGCGGCATCGCCTCCTTGCACCCCGGGTGTTGCACCCACACCCTGAAACACAAATGTTTGTCCTGGTACTCCTCCCCTCCGAGCTGTCTGTCACCTGACGCCCTCACCTTCAGGATGAGGAAGTTCCTTGTCTTTTATTCTGATTTTTTTTTCCCCCCCCAGCGTCTTTGTCTCAACGGCAGCTCTGGGCAGGAAATAATCATAAGCACAGGGCTGGAAACAGTGGAAGCTTTGGCCTTTGAACCTCTCAGTCAGCTGCTGTACTGGGTCAACGCTGGCATTCCCAAAATTGAGGTACAGCTATGCCCACCCAGGCTACAAAGACGTGGCTGTGGCAGTGATTATTTCGTTAAGGAACAGTAATTGCCTGCCACAGATTTTCATGTCACTTCATGCAGTGCCACTGCCCATAGCTAACACAGCCCTCCTGGCTCTGGTTTTGGGTCCAGGTTGCCAATCCAGACGGAGACCTGCGACTCACCGTCCTCAACTCCTCAATCCTTGAACGACCCAGAGCCCTCGCTCTGGTCCCCCGAGATGGGTAAGAAGGAAAGCACCACAAGTAGGTGCCGTGCTATTCCCCAGGGAAACTGCTGATCCTTCTCCACAGGGAGAGGACAGCACCTTAGTGAGGTGAAATTCTGGGACAGACACAGCACAGTCCTGCCCTGCGGAGCCCACTCTCACCGTCACGTACCCAACCAAGGCACCAGCTTCCTCAGAGCAGAGATCACAAACTGTTTATTCTTTCCTACCCATACATACCCACTAGTAAATAGCTTTTCCTGCCAGTAGAACTGGTCTGGTCAGTGGGGAAAGCTGCAGTGATGCGTGAGAAACTGAGTGGTGCTCGAATTCAAGAGCCAAATGCGAGTTACATCTTTCTGAGCAGGGTTTGGCCTCGGCTGCAAATGCTGACAAACCAAAGCAGTTCATGGCAAGGTAACCTGCCGCTGCACTCACACCACAGAGCTTGCAGCTAAAAGCCTCTGTGCTGCTCATAAATCTGCTGGTGGTGTTCATTAGAATTGCAGAGCTCCCTTTTCAAAGGCATGTCGTGCAAGAGACCTGGAATGTAAAGCGTTCCAACCTGTGCCTCGTAACCCGCTTCCTTCTGATGAGCTGTTCTGTGAGGATTCCGAGTAACCTGTCTGCCTGTTGTCAGGTTGATGTTCTGGACAGACTGGGGGGACTCCAGAGCTGGCATTTACAGAAGTGACATGGACGGGTCGCTGGCCGGCTGCATCGTTTCGGAGGGCGTGCGGTGGCCAAACGGCATTTCCGTGGATGATCACTGGATCTACTGGACTGAAGCCTACATGGACAGGATCGAGAGGGTCGACTTCAATGGGATGCAGAGATCTGTGATCCTGGACAGCCTCCCTCACCCCTACGCTATTGCTGTATTTAAGGTTTGTTTTCCCATCATTTTTTCCGTAGCGTGCAGGCTGTGAGGTTGGTGGTGGCGGAGCACTGAGCACACTGAATTTGAAGGATAGGGATGTAATTTGGAGCAGGCACGATGCTTGTTCTCTTTCTGCTCCTGGCACATTCCCACAAATCCCTGAAACGAGCAGACAAGTGCAGTGAAACCCAGGATCAACATCCAAGACATGTGCAGCATTCCCAAACAGCTGCACTGCACTGTTTGCCACGCAGCAGATCAGTCTGCCACTTCCATTCCTGCTCAAATCCCACCTCAGGCCTTCCTCTTCCTCTCCCGCTTGGGTTGGGGACATTTTGCACCCTCAGTGCCCCCCCACATCCAGTATTTGGGGTGCTTAGTGCAGGTGCCACTGCTGAGCACGGCCCTGGTGGTTCCACTCCTAGCACTGAGAGCAAAGCCTGTGTTTCAGAATGAAATCTACTGGAACGACTGGTCACAGCTGAGTATTTTCAGAGCATCCAAAAACAGTGGCTCCAGGATGGAGATCTTGGTCGGCCGATTAAATGGGATCATGGATATGAAAATCTTCTACAGAGGAAAGACAACAGGTAATTGTGTGAGTGTGCAGATGATCTTTCCTGTGATTTAGAAATGTGCTCATCCCGCATCTCCACGGGTTCCCACGTCACCAGGCTGTCCTGGCTTGCATTTCCTGAGCCTGAACATATCCCCATTCCTGCAGGGTTTGAAGCTCTCAGGCACAGTCATAAGGAATGAGTTTCATGAGTGTTATATGCTGCTTTTTGGCTGCCAGGAGAGGTGTTCCCCGTCAGGGAGAGAGCTCGTGGGGCACTCAGCTGTGGTGGCACCTTATAGCTCGTGTCAGATCAGGGCTTTTCCATGCATGGGCTAAAAAAAATACAGGGTCTCAGAGCTGCACCAACTTTGTCCCCCACTCAGCCATCTGTCTGGGCTGTGACACGTCCGTGAGGCCCCCCGTGTGATGAATGTGCTCTTTGTGCCCATTCTCAGATGGGTACAAGACTGAAACGCTCAGCAGCCTGCAGGAGACTGTGGGGACAAGAGGCTCTCTGGGGGTGTAACTCATCTCCTTCGAGAGCCATCCAAAGCCAGTTGGATGAGTTGTGTCCCTAAAGGCCCAAACTTTCCCACTCTTAAGGCCCTTGAGCGCCCTGGAGGATCTGTGCATTCCTAGGGCCAACCTCAGCACTCAGCCCTGCAGAGCTGGCTCCTAACGCGGTCTGACCCCGAAGCAGATGAAATTGGGTCTCCCACACCTCTGTCCTGACACTGTCCCCTTCCTGCCTGCCCTGGCTCCAGGGGAGAACGCCTGCATCACCAAGCCCTGCAGCCTGCTCTGCCTGCCCAGGTCCAACCACGGCCGGAGCTGCAAGTGCCCCGAGGGGGTGGCCAGCACCGTGCTGCCCAGCGGGGAGCTGAGGTGTGACTGTCCCCACGGCTACGCCATGAAGAACAACACCTGCATCAAGGAAGGTAAAACCCTGCTTGGCTCTTGCTTTCTGCCACTGGAAGAGGTCGGCATGACCTGTCCTCTGTCGAGGAGGAGAACGGCCCATGTCTGAGAGCACGGGGTCTTGCCTCATGCCAGCTTGTTTTTGTTGTCCCTCCTGCACCAGAAAACACGTGCCTGCCAAACCAGTACAGGTGCTCCAATGGGAACTGCATAAACAGCATCTGGCAGTGTGACAACGACAATGACTGCGGGGACATGAGCGATGAGAAGAACTGCCGTGAGTGTCCTGCCCTGCTGGCGCTGGCCTGCCAAATTTAGATGTCTGCTGTGGTGGCATCGCACCAGAGCCGATGGGCTGCACTGCCCGCACAGTCAGGGAGAGCAAGAGGTGCTCTGGGGGTGTAACTCAGCTCTTTTGGTAGGCATCCAAAGCCAGGTGGATGAGTTGTGTCCCAATCCTCCCTCCCTGACCAGCTCAGGTGTCAGTGTCTAAAATTTGGAGAGACTCTTGCCAACTGTCTCCTGCAGTAATTGTCTTCTGAATTGTCTTCTGAATAATTGAGGGCACAGCCATTGAGGAAAAGAGTGCAGATACTGCTGACATGGGCTTCTTGTTGAGCTAATAAATCAAATCCCACAGTAAAGATGGAGGTAACTTTTTTGAGCAAAATTAGGGGCTGCCTGACCTTGCAGGAGGGGCAGGTGTTCCACAGCTCTGCACAGCCTGAAGGGTTTGGATTAGTGTACTGTGGAGAAAGGACTGAGTTTAAAGTTAGGAATTGGACCTGGAGGACCAGGTGTTCCTGGAGAGATGCTGTTCATGCCCTTTTTGTACCAATAAGGAACCTGTTTTCCTGCCAAAGTTGAGGTACCAGTCAGCAGAGTCCAAGTTGGAGTTCAATGTCTGGCTCCAGGTGAGGCACAGCCTCTGTGGGTACCCATTCCTCAGAGGGAGGTCTCCAGTTTGGCACAGAGATGCTGCCTCGGATACCAACACTCATGCCCAGCTTTTCCCCTCCTTTGGCTGCCCTGTCTCATCCCACCACCCAAAGTTTCAGTCCCCCCAGCTCTACAACCTCAGCTTCTTGCTCCCTGGCTGGGAGGCACTGCCCCGGGCTTGGGAGTGGACAGCAGGATCTTCAGCCCTGATTTCCAGACAGAAAACTGGGGATCTGCTCTGCTTTAGGTGGAGTGCCTAAAAAGGGAATTAAAATACAAGAGCAGTAACTGAGGTTGCACTGGCAGGATTCTGTCCCTCTCCCTCCCCTTCCCTGCACTTAGTACACACACTCAGGCAGCAGAAACCATTTTCTAACCACCACCTTCTCCTCCTTCTCCTCCTTGTCCTCCTGCTCTCCCCGTCAGCCACCACCGTGTGCGACACCGAGACCCAGTTCCGCTGCCAGGGCTCGGGGACCTGCATCCCTCTGTCCTACAAATGTGACCTGGAGGACGACTGTGGGGACAACAGCGACGAAAGTCACTGTGGTGAGTGTCCTCACTCAGACCCCCTCCCCTGTGCAAGGCTGGGAAGCCACTCACAGCTGCTGCTCCTCTGGATGCTACTCATCCAGGGCAAGGCAGTGCTTTGCCAGATCTCCCTGTTTACCCAGGCTAACAGCTGCCTCCCCATCACTTGCTGGGTACTGGGAAATGGGGGACAGGACCATCATTTACAGGGTACTGGGAAACTGGGGACAGGACCGTCGTGTACTGGAAAATGGGGGACAGAAGAAGAGAGTGAGGCCGTGTGCTGGTTCTTCCCCTCACTGTGTTCCAGCTGGGAGATTTCTATGCCATTACAATCCAGCTTTCCTGCTCTGCTCCTTGGGAATTCCCGTGACCTGAAGCCAAATATTTTGTTTGCAGAGGCTCACCAGTGTAGGAACGATGAATTCAGCTGCAGCTCAGGGATGTGCATCCGTCTCTCCTGGATGTGTGATGGGGATAACGACTGCAGGGACTGGTCTGACGAAGCAAACTGCACTGGTGAGTGCCTGGCGGTGATCAGTGACCTCCTGCTGCAGTCACTCTTTCCTTCCAGCCTGCGTGACACTGGCCAATGGCTCGTGCCTCAGTTTCCCTGCTTGTGAGAGCACCCAGCAGAGCTCACCTCGGGGTGATGTGATGCTCCAAACCCGAGGGTTCCTTTCCCCCAGAGCCTCAGGGCTCACTGGGAATTTGCTGACAGCTTTGAGATGCTCACACAGTGATCCAGCTTCGCCTTTTACCTGAAAGATTGCACTGACAGGGAAAGCTCTGTGGAATGGGAAGTGGCTGCTGAGCAGCCAAAGGATTCTCCTGGCAAAAAGGGCTCCCGTGTTGCAGGGAGGCAGTGATCAGGCCTGTGGGCACTGACAGCATTTCACACTTTTAACTCTGTTTCCCTGCCATTAAATGTGGTGCAGAGAACAGGCACATTCTTTGCAGCTTCTCCACAAATTAACTGATCTGAGGAAGAGGCAGATTTAGCTTGGGAAGTGACTTGACTGCTCTGTGGGGTCGAAACCCTAAAGAGGGTGTCCCAAGTAGGGAGTCACACATGGAAGCCCCACTCTGGTTTTTATTACAAGTCATACTGGTGCAGCCTGGCTGGCAGAAATAACATTGCTCCTAGTTTGTGCCTCCTGTGCAGCAAGTCCTGTGAGCCTCTCCGTGTGTTTGCAGGTGAAAGTCACAACACCCACCCCTCCTCACCTCCACAGAGTGACACGGATGTTCCCCAGCAGCCTCCTGAGGTTAACACCCACACAGAGCCTTCTGCTCATTACATAAAGAGTGTATTGGTCTTTTCCACTAAAACAATAAGCAAAAATAATCAACCAAGCCAAAAACCTAAGTACTTGCATGAGAAGAGACTTCTGAGAGGTGGCAGAGCATCAGCCCATCAGTGAAAGGCACAGGATTGTATTTATCAAGCAATACACGGGACATTTCAAGATAAAAGCAGTGGTTTCCATGGCACGTGGTGGAGATCCCATGGGCTGATGGGGCTGGGGGAGTCTGGAGGGACCAGGACAGCCCCTGGGAATGCTGGCAGCAGCTTGGGAGCCCTTGGGACAGACAGCAGTCGTGGGGCTCTGGAACCAGGATTTAGGAGACCCCTTTCAGGCCTCTGAGCTCCTGTGTGCTCACCCCTGTGTCATTTGCTGTGCCTGGAGCACCCAGGGCTGTAGGTGGTGCTGGGGATCCTGGTCATTAATATTCAGGGAGCGTGGCTTTCTAAGAAGGTTTAATTTCTATTGGTATCACTTATCTCTCATATGAGTTCCTCCAGAGAGAATTACTACAGGAAAGGAACCTACTTCAAAAAGCATATCGGGTTTGTAAGGCCCGAAGTTGAAATTATCTAAGAGGATCACAATTATTTGAGGAACATTCCGTCTGACTTCACCGGCTGCAATTATTGCTCTTATCTAAAATAATTACATTTCACGCTGAATACCTAATAGAATATTACTGCCAGCAGATTGTACTATTTTGAAATCTCTGCAAGTGCATGTCACTCTCTAACCTAAAACTCAGCATCGTCCAATTTAATTAAGTTGAACGTTGCTTTTCTCAATAACTCCGAGCGCTCTCCTGGTTGAGGAGCAGAATTTGTCTCTGAAGTGACAACACAAACCAGGCTTCAACCCAGCTACCCCACAGGCAGATATTTTCCTGACAGGAGCCTAAGGAAAATCCCCCGGGGAGAATTGTATTTCTCGTTTGCTTTGGCAACACAGAAGAGCCTTGTTTGCCTTAATTAAAAGCTGTCTCTGCCTCTGTCCTGCCCTGCACGGGGGACCCTGCTGCCGTGCCAAGGCTTGCTTGGTCTCTGTGACATTTCTTGCCATCTCTGGCACGATGCCACCACTGTCACCTTTGCCCACACGCACCAAGGACTGAGATCAAGGGGAAAGAGGCTCCTGACTTGGGGAGAGCTTTGGGAGCTCTCTACCCTCCAAAAGCCACCCCCTGAGGCACAGCAGGCTTGTGAGGGAAAACCGGGACTCACGGAATTCTCCTGCCCGGGGTCCGTGGCGTGGCGTGAGGTCCCGGTGCAGGGGGAGGGAGCAGGGAGGGCGGTGCTGTGGCCCAGCCCACCACAGGGCACAGCTCAGCGGGGCCGCGGTGCCACCCCACACTCAGGTGTCCCCCTGGCTCTGCTTTCAGCAGTTTATCACACCTGTGAGGCCTCCAGCTTCCAGTGCCACAACGGCCACTGCATCCCGCAGCGCTGGGCCTGCGACGGGGACGCCGACTGCCAGGACGGCTCCGATGAGGACCCTTCCAGCTGTGGTACATGTCCCGTGTGTGTGTCTGTGGGGCTCTGCTGCGGGTGGGAGGGATTCCTGCGCTCTCACTGAGCTAAACTCAGGGGGACAACCCCCATCCCTCCAAAAGCAGGCGCAGCGCAAAGGCAGCCGCGGATTTTTGTAGATAACTAAACCAGCTTTAAGTTAAAAAAAACAAAAAAAACAAAAAAAAAAAAGTCAAAACAGGCAACATCCCAACATCCACCCAATTCTGAATTCCAGAGAAAAAGTGCAACGGCTTCCAGTGCCCCAATGGCACCTGCATCCCAACCAGCAAACACTGTGATGGCATCAACGACTGCTCTGATGCCTCGGATGAGCAGCACTGTGGTGAGTGGTCGTGGGGCCCCAGCAGCGAGGGATGACAGCCTTTGTGGTCTGCCAGAGGTTGTCTCGCTGGGAGCAGAGCCCTGGGGAGATAATGGGAAAGCCTTAGTGGGCATTCACGAGCCCCCTGTGAAATTGGTGGGCCAGCGAAAGGAGCAATAGTCAGGCTGGGACAGACTGGGAGGACACTGCCAAGGAGGTGACCAAACCCTTCCTGGTGCCTGTGCCCACCCGCTGGCACCCCGAGGTGTTTTGGGTGAGGGCAGCCTGTGCAGCTCAAGCCATTTGTCTTGGGAACTTCCTGTAAATTCCCGAAATCCGGGCGCTGCGCTCAGGCCTGTGCAGACCCCAGCGGGTGACATCCCTGCCGGCCAGCACAGCAGAGGTGCCAGCCCCTCTCCTCGTGACCTGCCCTTCCTGCAGAGCCCCTGTGCACCCGCTACATGGATTTCGTGTGCAAGAACCGGCAGCAGTGCTTGTTCCACTCCATGGTGTGCGACGGCATCATCCAGTGCCGGGACGGGTCGGACGAGGATGCCAACTATGCTGGATGCTGTAAGTGTCATGCTGGGCATCTCTGCAACAGGAGAGGTGGGCAGGGAACGAAGCCAGAGGCACGGAGAGAACCAGGGTGCCAGAAAGCTGCCAGCTCTCCCAAGAGGTGGCTCTAGACTGCGATGCTCTGCTTATGAAACCATAATTGTCCTTGAGTGTGCTCCTTCCTCCGCAACAACGAGCTTCCCTGAAGCCTTTGCTCATTGCACTAAACCTCTCCATGGCCCTTGATCCTTACACTAAACCTCTCCCTGCAGCCCAGGACCCCGAGTTCCACCGCACCTGCGACCAGTTCAGCTTCCAGTGCCAGAATGGTGTGTGCATCAGCCTGGTGTGGAAGTGTGACGGGATGGACGACTGTGGGGACTACTCTGACGAAGCAAACTGTGGTGAGCAGCACCCCAGGGTCTCTTGTCACTGCAACTCCAGTTTCCTGTGAATTTTAGGAGCATGGAGTACTGTCTTCCTCGTATTTTACATAGGCACCTGTGTATATACATATATGTGTGAGTTTAGCTTTCCCTGTGCACATCACAGCGTGTCTTACACGGAGATCAGAATCATTTCCCTCACACTGCAGGGAGGTAAAGTGAAGCATGCTGAAAACCTGGCACATCTTGTGCTTGTGCTAAATCTTATGTGGCCATATTTGCTGCACAGATTCCCAGCCCAAAGCAGGCAGGCAGTTTGCAGCCAAACCCAATATTTACCACTGTTCCCTGGGTAGCTGGAGGAGCTGTACCCAGCCAGGCGAGGCAGCTGCATTTCAGTTCAGAGTTGCAGGATTTGCTTCTCCATTTCTGCTGTGCTCTGGTGGATTTTGCTGTCAACTCTGGTTCTGAGATCAGGGCTGGTGTCTGACCGTGAAGCACACAGACATAGCAGTGGTGGCAACATAGTGAGGGCTGGGAGGAATAGGAATGCTGGGGATGAACGGAAAGGAATGTGCTTGTGCTGCTCAGGGTGGTGCTCTCTGGGCCAGCCTGAGATGCTCCCACCTCTCAGCTGTGCTCAAGACTGCTGAGGTGACTCTTTGGCTCACAGGACTCTCCTCTCATTGTCAGAAAACCCAACAGAAGCCCCGAACTGCTCCAGGTATTACCAGTTCCAGTGTGGGAACGGGCACTGCATCCCCAAGCGGTGGAAGTGCGACGAGGAGAACGACTGTGGGGACTGGTCTGATGAGAAGGACTGTGAGGGTAAGGACGTGGACCGTGACACGATGAGGACCACTCCCAGCATTAACTGCCTTCCCACAGTCCCTGTGGCTCCAAAACCCCCCCACGAAAGGGCTGACTGTGCACTCTCGTGCATCTCTTTATATTTTTGGATGTCCTGATTCCAGACACAATGCAGATAAAAACACTGGGCGTGTGAGGCTTTGCCTGCTCCCCACTTCTCTCCACAGATAGTGGCTCCCAGTCCGCAGGGAGAAGGCAGAGCTTAGAGGAGCAGGGACCTCAGGTCAGCTCTCCCTGGTGTATTTTTAGGTTCTCCAGTTCATCCCATTACCACGCTGATCCCACCGACGTGTTTGCCCAACCATTTCCGCTGCAACAGCGGCGCCTGCATCATGAACAGCTGGGTCTGTGATGGCTACAAGGACTGCACTGATGGCTCTGATGAGGAGGCCTGTCCCACCCCACGTAAGCTTTCCTCTCCCTCACCCCTTCCCTTTTCCTGCAGGGTCACACCTGTGAGGGATGTTGGCCTTTCAGAGCCTTCCCGGATTACGGGGTTATACTACACCACGGTGTAAAAATCTCTGGCCCTGGGGTCTGCCCTCCTGCCACCAGCTGGGACACTGCTCCAGCTCCACGTGTGAGCAGGACATTCCCTGCAAAACAGGGCTTTTCCAGCCCTCTGCAGTCAGGAGAGAGGATGGCTTAGGCGTCATCCCATCCACCTGCTGGATGGAAGCAGGTTGCCATCTAGTGGAGTCGGGGCCCGGGGACAGCATTTGGTCCCTCCCGGTGGCGGTGGCAGCCGGGCCGTGCCTGGGGCGCTCCCCTCCCTGGCTCTGTGTGCAGGACCCAACGTGACAGCCACGTCCCCGGCGCTGCCGGGCCGCTGCAGCCGCTTCGAGTTCGAGTGCCAGCAGCTGCACAAGTGCATTCCCAACTGGAAGCGCTGCGACGGCGTGCGGGACTGCCAGGACGGCACGGACGAGAGGAGCTGCCGTAAGTGTGGGGAGGGGGCACGGCCTCACCCCGAGCCTTCCCTTGGAAAGCTCCTTGAGAGGACAGGGAACCCTCCGAGGAGTTTTGTGGTTGGTGAAATCCTGGGACTTAACGCAGCGGTCCAGAAAAAGAGAATAAAAAGCCCAAGCAGTGCCATTCCCATTAGAAGTCCAGTTGTTGTTTTTATGGGATAAGCCCCAAGTTCTTCTGGTGCCACCGTGTCAGAAGGTGCAGCCAGAAGGAGACACCCCAATGTCTGACACATCAGCCTGAGCTCCATCCCTGCCACGCAGCCACCCACAAACAGCCCCGTGCTGCTGAGGGGGCTTCCCTGCCTTGGGTCCTGAACTGTTCTGCCTTTTTCAGCTACTCAGAGCACCCTGGCGTGCCCCAGTGGTTTCAGGTGTGAGGATGGGGAGGCCTGCATCATGGTGTCGGAGCGGTGTGATGGATATCTGGACTGCTCAGACAGCAGTGATGAGAGGAACTGCACAGGTAAGCAGCAGCCCTCTCCCATTTCTCATCCCCTCTCCGTGTCAGCACGCAGAGGTGCTCTCCTGGAGACGTGGCCTTTCACTCCTAACATCCTTGATTTATCTGCCTCTGCTCAGTTGTCCAGGCTACCTTCTCACCCATTTATCACCACCCGGGACAAACTTCCCAGCCAGCTTCTGCACTGACAATTTCTCTTCCAGCAGCCTCAGACACAGAAAAAACAGTCATTTAGGATGGGTAGGAGCAAAGCTGTCTATTTTACATGGCCCACAGGTGAAGCAGCAGCCTCCTGCTCCGCTCTCCTTTGCAAGGTGACCCTGGGAGATGTGGCACGTGCCCTGCTGCCATCACTGGTCCTCCCATGCTGGCCCTTGGTGGCCGTGTGGAGGCAGCAGGACACAGCCTGCCCTGGGCTGATAACAGCGATCGATCGCTGCCTCTGGCCGGCCATGAGCTCCAGCTGCTTTCCCACTGAACTGCTGGGGGGGCTGAGCATCAATCAGGTTTAGTTCTTTAATTAAATATTGATTGGGAGAGGCTGGCAGGTTCAGGGGAGGGGGAAGGAACTGCTGAGATGCACGGCTCAGCTGCTGTGCCAAGGGGAAACCATCTCTTTTCCCTCGGAAAACTTGTCTTGCCACGCCTGTCCATGGACCCAAGTGCCTGCTGGATTTAATTCCAGCTGTTTGGGGAAAGCAAAGCAGCTGCAGTTTGCCTTCACTCTGCTTGGTTTCTGTACAGCACAAGGATTGAACCTGAGCAGCCACAGCACTTGGATGTGGGCTCCGAGACGTGGTGGGAGAGAGCAGGGCATGGATTTGGGAATTTCAAATCAGCACCTCCAGTCCTGCTGGGTTTCACAGTGTTTTTATCCCCTGAATGCCTCTGTGAAGGTCAGGAGATGATTCAGCTGCAGAGTTCATGTCAAGGCAACCCCCAAACTTTCATTGCCAGCCTTTGCTTGGGTCCTTCTGCTGAACACGAGATGTGATAAGGAAAAACTCGCCAAGAAAGGCCCTGGGTGGTGACAGGGACAGCACAGACTGATCCCACCAGTGGAAGGGTGACACTGAGCAGTTTGTACTCGTACACTTCCAAAATGCTCAGTATTTCATCACCAGCCACACTTCATCTTTCCTTAGGGATAAGGGGATGCTTGAATGGTGCAGCAGAAAGACATTTTGGGTATAACTAAGAGTACCAGGGGTGAATTCCTGCTCTGAGCTGCCTTCTGTGATCCCAGTCTTCTCCACTTCTCCCACCTAAATGACACATCTCATTTGAATGGTGCAGACACTCCTGCAGTCAGTGCTGTTTCTACCACCCCTGTTGTCTGTGTTACAAACACAACTCCTGTTCCTCTTCTGGGCAGAGGGCTTGCTTCCCTCCAACAGACTGACTTTTCCCATTCCCTGCTCAGATGACGCAATTGTGTACAAAGTCCAGAACCTCCAGTGGACAGCTGATTTCTCTGGGGATGTCACCCTGACATGGGCTCGGCCAAAAAGGATGTCCTCGACCTCCTGTGTCTACAACATCTATTACAGGTACATCCTCCCTCACCTGTTGATGTGTCAGGTAAAGAGGAGAAGTATGAGCACAGGGATCAGTGTGCCTGTGTTAACAGCAGAGAACTGTCCAGAATCAGGCCTGAAAAACTCAGAGCTGCTTAATCAAGTTCTGCTTGGAAAATCTTCTAACATTTGACAGCAAAAGGAGACGCAAAATAGGTGTAACTAGAGGGCATTTGTGACAAATTGTGTTTGTTTCCTCCTTGACTATTTACTCAGAAAAATAGCTATATTCATTTTTTTTCCCACTTGGATCTTGTCTTTGTGGGACCATTAACAGCAAGAACAAAGACATTAAATTAGAGCACAGCATTTATAGAAAACCTCAGAGGCTTATAAGTCACCAAGCCATGGTTAGTTCAGGCTTTCCAACAGCATCTCTTCACGCTGGTGGTGTGGCTTTACCAAGAAGAAAACTAAGCAGCAACCTTTTAATGTAATTCCATTTTTTTGGACAATATGTGTCTTCTGTGCCACAAAAGATCATCCTGACCAGAGGCGTGTGACTCTCCCATGCAGGGTGGTTGGTGAAAGCATTTGGAAGGTCTTGGAAACCCACAGCAACAAAACCAACAGCGTTTTGAAAGTCCTCAAGCCTGACTGTACCTACCAGGTGAAGGTCCAAGTGCAGTGCCTGAGCAGAGTCTACAACACCAACGACTTCATCACGCTCCGGGCGCCCGAAGGACGTAAGCAGAGCTGCTGCTCCCAGCAGCAGCACCTCCTAGCCTGGCAGATTCATGCTGCCTTGGCTTGGGAAGTAGATCCCACAGAGATATCCCTGCTACGAACACAAAGGGTCTTTCCACAGGCTTGGGAATTGTGCTGGACTGGGAGAAAGGAGCATCCACCCCTTTGTCGCAATGTTTCAGGGAGATGCTGCTTTTCCCTGTGTGGTCTGGACACACCACTGTGAGTGTCTCTAACGCCTCTGTTTCTCTCACTAGTACCAGATGCTCCCCTCAACCTTCAGCTGTCCCTGAAGAGAGAAGCTGAGGGTGTGGTGATGGGCTGGTGGAGTCCCCCCGCGAACGCCCACGGCCTCATTCGGGAATTCATCGTGAGTCCTGCTGCCCAGCTGGGTGGCGTGGGGACAGCAGCACGGGCTGGCCTGTCAGAAGACAGCCAGCTGCAGAGGGGGTGGGCCTGGAATGGGACATTTTGTAGAGAAAATCTGCTGAGAGCACCGGGTAAGTTGGGAGAAGAAATGCTGCAGCACCACAGACCTCGAGTTCTTATTTTCTCCCTCTCTGAGCTGTACTGCTTTCTGCTGGCATTTTGTCTCAGAGGGACCTGTTGACCTGTGGTATTTTTGAGACCTGTGGTATTTTTGAGCCCTCACCCCTTGTTTTGGTGCTCCTAGGTGGAATACAGCAGCAGTGGATCCAAGGAGTGGTCGTCCCTTAGAACCACCAAGAACTACACAGAGATCAAGAACTTGCAGGTCAACACTCTCTACACAGTCAGAGTGAGTATTTCCAAAGCTCCAAGCGAGCTCTCATTACTAAATGGTCTAAGTCCTGTACAGTCAAGTACTTGCTAAAAAAACTTCTTGGTTTTATTTTTAAAAGTCCTGCCCTTTGATGCCAACCCACACCAGGGGCTTGGCATTTGCACTGCTAATGTGTGTAGTTCCAAGGCCCCTCATTTGCTCCTGCTCCCAGGCGGCCAGGCTGTATGATAAAATCCTCAGTACTAACTGCCCATTCCAATGTCACTGCAATTTCACTGGATCTGGGCCAGAGATAAATTTGGTCCTTGGTGTATCATGGGGAAAAGAAGCAGCCCTGCCTGTGGGGAAATGTCTGCACTGGGGAGAGGCTGGGTAATTATAGACAGAAGTAATCAGAATAGGAAATGAAAGTCTGCACAGTGAGCCCGGGGAAATGTGTGCTTTGCCATTGTCCATCCTCCGGGTACTGAATGAATTCTTAGGGAAGTTCTCCCCCCCAAACCAGTGCTATTCTCACAGTTGGTTGGAGCCAGTCTTTCCTCCCATGGTGTTCCTTCCCCATGTAATCTGTTCCCAGATCAGTCTTTGGAACTAGATTCAGTGCTTGCATGGACTTCTCTGGCGTGGTTCTTCCCTACACTACGGCCGTGGAGTCCAAAGCTCCTTATCTTGATGGACTCCTCAAGGATCTCATAAGAGAGCAGTTATCTGCAAAGAGGCTGCACCTCCCTCCTCTTAGATTCCTTTAATTGACTTTAAGCAGCCTGCTTTATCTCTGTATTAAGCATTTTATTGCCAAGTAATTAAGCCATTGTTTGCTTCAAAGTCCTTTTCCCGTGAGCCCTGCCAGGTCCATAACCTTGCTCTGACCTCCCCCTCTGTTTGCTTTACCCAACGCTGTTCATATTCACTCACCCCCTCATTTCAAAAGGTTGCTGCGGTAACAAGTCGAGGAGTGGGGAATTGGAGTGATTCCAAATCCATCACCACCATCAAAGGCAAAGGTGAGTGCTGTTGTTTCAGACAACGTAACAAAAAGGCAGAGTACCAGCCTGAAGCATCAGCATCAGCATGCACAGCCACCTCCCCATCCCTTATTCTCCCTGCTGAGCCTTTCACACCGTTTAGCAGCTTTGCTGCACCTTCTCACTCAACATGAGCAGCCTCGAAGTTCAGTGGCAGGCCTGGATGGGTCACTGACTCTTCCTCTGTGGCACCGAGGGTGGATGTGCTGCCCTGGAAGTGGGTGAGGAGCCTGGCCAGAAGGTGCCCCTCTCTCCCAGGCTGCAGATGGATTCCCTCAGGCTTTTGGAGACCAGATCCTGCCTTCAGATAGGCAAGACATTACCACCAACTCCTTCACTCTTACTCTGAAAAGATGCTGGCTCATCCTTCTCCCTTTTAGGTCACAATTATGGTGGTTTCTCATGTAGGTTAGACCATAAAAAACAACTCCAGCTCCTAAGAACTACCACAACATTGCAGTCTGACAGCAGATAAATTCAAAAAGCAGAGTGAAAACTTTCCTTCCCAACCTTTCTTCTAGAAAAGCCTTTTGAAGTAATTTGTATTCATGCCAAATTTTTCGTCCAGACTTATGTCCCTACGTCAAAATTTCCTGCTGATTTGTTGGATAAAGTGTGTCCTCACTGTGTTGACAAAGAAGGGAAAGAAAACACCAGGCTACTAAAAGTGCAGGATTCAGATAATGTGAACTACCTGATGCTTAGAAAAACAGAGGTAAAAAGAACAGAAATAACTTTCACATCAGGTTTTGCACGAGTGTTTGGCAGCTGTCCCCACCGATAGCTCCTGACCTCCCTCACCAGCTGCCCAGAGGACCAGGAGCTGTAAACTGGGATATGAGCTCATCCTACTGAGTTCAGAGGGAAACCCCTTTGCCCAGACCCCTCTAGTTCCAGCCTGCACTGAGCCAGGTACAGATAAGGCAGCTTTTAGGTGCTTGACTTAAAAAATGATGGAGGTACAGCATGTCAGTGTCTTCTCTGAGGGGGACATGTCCTAGAGACAGGCAGGGTTGGGGCTGGGAGGACGGGGGCAAAAACTTGTGTTTTATCTGCCCCCTTTCAATAAGTATTTTTATTTCTTTATGCTGTACTAACAGGTTTTTCCTCTCTCCTTTCCAGTCATCCCTCCCCCTGTCATCCACATTGAGAGCTACAGTGAGGACTCCATAAGCTTCAGCCTAAAAATGACCACGAATATCAAGGTAACAGTTTTTACCTTTACATCTGAGTCGGGTAAATGGTAAACAGTGGCTGGGATAAGCTGTCACCCACTGAAGTATTGCAATTAGCAGTTATTTCATGCCAGATCACTTCTTACTACTCACAAACTGCCCCGGGGCTCTTCATTAGGATGGAAAATGCAATGCAAAGACTGTCAGGGGCCTGACAGTAACCCTATTTCAGTGTGTGCCAGCACGGCTGAGCTGATGGCTCGTGTTGTGTGTCCTTGTGCTGGGCAGGTCAGTGGTTACGTTGTGAACATCTACTGGACATTCGATACCCACAGGCAGGAAAAGAGGACTCTGGTCATAGAAGGAGAAAAGTCCATCCAAAAAGGTAAATTCTGCACCAAGTGTAAAATTTTGCTTTACAGAAGGATTTGTGGAAGGTTATAAGATTATTTTATTTCTTTTTTTTTTTTTTCCCAACCAGTAGTTTTTGTTTAAACAATTCTGCTTAAATCTGGACAGGACAAACCAGCAAATCCTCTGTTTTAAGGGCTCGGAGATTTCAAGCAGATTTGGGATTTACCCCCAGAGCTGCACTAGTCTTTTCTCATCACATGGGATTTTGTTTGTTGTTCCATTTCTAATCTGCCAAAGGGAGTAGAAACAGAACAAGGATTTCTTGGGCTTGTATACAGCACATGTCCCTGTTAATCAAATTTCTGGTTTGGAAGAATCTCTGGTGTGCAGAGTCTGGGTATGGGAAATCACCCAGGGTTAGATCCCAGAGTCCCAGGTGCTTGAGCATAAAGGAAATTACTCAAGAGTAACGAAAGCAGAACCCAGGAGAGGCAGGCTCCTGTCTGTTTGCTGATGCTGACCATTCCCTCGTGCTCTCACCCTGCCCTTTGCCTCACCTAACGGTGCACGTTTCTCTTCTTGCTCAGTGGCAAATTTGACAGCACACACCCCCTATGAAATTTCTGCCTGGGCTAAGACGGAGCTGGGTGACAGCCCTCTGTCTTTTGTGCATGTGGTGACCAGTGGCACAAGACCTGCGGCCCCAAGCCTCAAGGCCAAGGCCATCAACCAGACAGCAGTGGAGTGCAGCTGGACCGGACCCAGGAACGTCGTAAGGCACCTACCCTTCCCTCACCACCCACCACGGGGTCTAGCTCAGAGCCTCAGAACAGCACACAAAACCCCTAAATCGGGATTATTTGCTTGGATCGAATTCCAAGGCCTTGGAAATTTTGTGCTGAAGAATGAGGGAAAGAACCTGCTGCCCTTTAAAGAGAAGTGAAGAAAGGCTTTTTGTTTGTTTAGCCACTGATGCAGGGGAGAAGTGGCTTAAATACAGAGAGCATGATGCTCCTGCAGCCTGAATCAACTGCTCTTATCTGAGCTGAGCTCAGGGGTTTTGGGTGGAGAGTGCAAAGGCAAGTGGGCAGATTGAACTTGGGCAAGAGAGAGGAAAAAGCAGGAAAAAGGGCCCAGAGGGAAAAGGGTCTTTGCTTCACGTCCCTAAAAAGCGACAGCCAATGGATGCTCTGGGCCGTGCCAAATTTTGCACCACCCCTGTTGTGTCCTCCCTCCGCAGGTCTATGGGATCTTCTACGCCACGTCCTTCCTGGAGCTGTACAGGAGCCCCCACAACACCAGCACCAGCTCCCACAACATCACGGTGCTGGTGCAGCGGGACGAGCAGTACCTGTTCCTGGTGGGCTCCCTCTCCCTCCCCACCTCTGCCCGTGCTGCTGCTCCCTGAAGGCACAACACCAACCTCTGCGCCTCCCCTCCCAGGTGAGGGTGATGTCTCCCTACCAGGGGCCCCCCTCGGACTCCGTGGTGGTGAAGATGATCCCTGACAACCGGCTGCCCCCGCGGCACCTGCACTCCGTGCACACCGGGAAGACGTTCGCCGTCATCAAGTGGGAATCGCCCTACGATTCACCCGACCAGGACATGGTAACGCCTCACAGAGCCTTCCCCTGGCCCTGGGCACGCAAAATCCTGTCTGAAAGACAGATCCTTGCCTTTCCTCTGATGGAGGAAGTCTGAGGTCAGGTCTGTCCTTCACATGAAATAATTGTCAAAGTGCTGACACCTCCGAGGCCTTCATTTCCTCTCCGCTGGGCATTAGCTCAGGACTGTAACATTTAAAAAGAGCTAGGTGTGGGATATCTGTTGCTGCCCAAGTCTCAAAACAGCCCTGGGCAGTTGCCAAAACACCTCTCTGGGCTTTGGCTTTGCCCAGGAGGCTAAGGCTGGGCTGGGGCACTGCCTCCTACTCCAACAAAGCCTGGTTCTGTTCTCTGTCGCGCCGGCGTCAGCTCGCGCTCCACTGAAGGCGAGTCATTTTCTCAGCAAGCTTTCCCCTCCTATTCTGGTCCAGAGACTTCTAACAGCAAAGGTTTGAAGGTATAAATCTGCCCAGCAGAGCTGGAAACTCTGACAGGGCGGGAGTTCGCATTGCATCCTTGTGATTCACTAAGAAATACAACCTGAGGTTTTCCTCCTGCCCTCATCTGTTCCACTGACTGCATTTTCTGATCAGTAAATATTGATTTGGGGCAGGGATCCAGAGAGAGGCTTGGAATCTTGCTTCCCAGACTTTCTGTAAAGCTCAGGCTCGGTTTAAAGCAAATTTTGCCCCCCTGTCCAATGTCCTACCACTGTATGAGGTGGCTGAAAGTCTGCAGGAAAGTGAGATTTTCTTCTTGTGTGTGCCTTTCCTCCCCCTCCAGTTATACGCCGTCGCGGTCAAAGATTTAGTGAGGAAAACAGATAAAATCTACAAAGTGAAAACCCGGAACAGCACGGTGGAGTACACCGTCAAGAAGCTGGAACCCGGAGGGAAATACCACGTGATTGTTCAGCTGGGGAACATGAGCAAGGAGTCCAGCATGAAGATCAACACAGGTAAAGGACATGCCACCCATCCCACCCCTGTGCTGGGCTGGAGTGTTCCTGCATCTCTCAGTCCTCTCCCACAGGCAAAACCCAATTCTGAGAGGCCTCCCTGGAGGTCCCTGGGAAGGGGATTAAGCCCCCAAACAACAGCAGTGGAGAGGAAGCCTCTCAAGTGATATCCAGGGAGTTTTTCTCCTGCTAAATGGAGATGGGAAAGACATCCCTTTGGCTGGCTGTGTACACACCATCAAGTACCATTACAGCCCTGCCACAAAAACCCACTGAAAAACTCCTCCCACCCTCACACCACAGCATCCTCTCCGCCAGTGCATCCCTTTTCCAAGCAAAGAATTGTGCTGGTCCCTAAAAAACACTCAAGTTTCAGACGTGACTCCATTGCTGTCAAAGAAAAGTGCCAGCAGTGTTAGAGCCTCACCTGCTGCCACTTTTTCTTATCTGCAGTTCCACTGTCTGCACCGGACGCCTTAAAAATTATAACAGAAAACGACCACATTCTGCTTTTTTGGAAGAGTTTGGCATTAAAGGAAAGTAATTTCAATGAGAGCCGGGTAAGTTTTGCTGTGTCTCCTGTCCTACAAAAAAAACCTAGAGCAGAGTCACTGCAAGGCTCCTTTCACAGACTCTAAAATCCATCCTGTCCTTGATGAGCCCTCTACGAGAGCTCACTAAAATTCCTATCACGACTCAGGCACTGCAGCTGATAGATCCAGTCAGTCACCTTTTAGGAACATAATTATTCTCTTAGAAAAGGACAATTGTCCTGTGTGTGAAAGGACTGGAAATAGGACACTGGCCTGCCATGTCAGGAAGTCTGAGAGTTGTCATTATTTAGACTTTGATAGAAAATCTATGATGTGTTTTCCATAAGGGCATGGGCAGGTAGAAAACTACCCCAAAAAAACCATCACCCTGCTGGACTCTGTGTTTGGGTGGCCTGGGGTGAACGCTAAGGACAGAGTGAACCAGACAGACCAAACCAGAATCATTTAGGTTGGAAAAGACCCCCAAGATCATCGAGTCCCACTTGTGGCTGATCCCCTCCTTGTCACCCAGCCCACAGCTCTGAGTGCCACATCCAGTCGTTTCTTGAACACCTCCAGGGATGGTGACTCCAAACCTTCGTGGACAATCCCTTCCAATGTTTAGCAGTCCTTTCAGTGAAGAAATTCTTCCTGATGTCCAACCTGATCGTCCCCTGGCACAGCTTGAGGCCATGTCCTCTCATCCTGTCACTTGTTCCCTGGGAGAAGGGAAACCTCTCCTGCCTGAACTGGCCGAGGTCAATGCACCCCAACAGGATTCCTGGAGGAGGCTCCACATTGCTCCCTCCCAGCTGACATCCCAGCAGATTGAATCAAAGCTAGAGCCAGGAGGAAAAAAACAAGTTTCAAAGCTTTTTTGGAGGGAGGAAACCTGCCCTCTGCAGCCAAGTGACTTGGGGCTTGTGTCTCTCTCAGGGTTACGAGATTCACATGTTTGACAGCTTGATGAACATCACAGCCTATCTGGGGAACACCACGGAGAACTTCTTCAAGGTTTCCAACCTGAAGATAGGTCACAACTACTCGTTCACCGTGCAGGCCAGGTGCCTGTACGGGGGGCAGATGTGCGGCGAGCCGGCCACGCTGCTCTACGACGAGCTGGGAACTGGTGAGTCCCTGCTTTATCCCCCATTCTCCTCGACAAAGGCTTGGGAAAGCCTCACAGATTCTCTGGAGATGTGCTGAGCCTCACAGATAATTCCCTGGAGATGTGAGGCTCACAGATTCTCTGGAGATGTGCTGAGCCTCACAGATAATTCCCTGGAGATGTGAGGCTCACAGATTCTCTGGAGATGTGCTGAGCCTCACAGATAATTCCCTGGAGATGTGCTGCTGGTGCAAACAGCGCTTATCAAACTCCCTGGCCACAGGTGAAGACTCCTCCGCCACCGAATCCGGCAGGTCCACGGACGTGGCTGCCATCGTGGTGCCCGTGCTGTTCCTGCTGCTGGTGACCCTGGGCATTGGCTTCGTGGTGCTCTACATGAGGCACAGGAGGCTGCAGAACAGCTTCACTGCCTTTGCCAACAGCCACTACAGCTCCCGCCTGGGCTCGGCCATCTTCTCCTCGGGGGATGATTTGGGTACGTGGCCCCTCGTGGCATTTGGGGACAGCCTTAAGGATGTGAAGTCAGGGCGAGAATTAAGTTCTTTATCACGGCTTGGGTCACCTTTGGCATGGTAATCTCTGTGGATTTGATCTAAGAGTAGAAATCATGGAATCGTTAAGGTTGCGCGGACCTTTAAGATCAAGTCCAACCATCAAAAGTTTTCCCAACCAAATGTTTTTACCAAATTCACTTAAACCCCTTCCTCCAACGCCAATCAGCTAAAACCTGAATATAAACCCCATAACAACTCTCTGGGTTTGTTTTCCAGGAGATGAGGATGATGAAGCCCCAATGATAACTGGATTTTCAGATGACGTCCCCATGGTCATCGCCTGAAGCGCATTTCTGACTGTAAAAAACCAAATGGTGTAAATATTTTATTTGATAAAAATAGTTGATTGTTTATTTTAAAAATGCACTTTGAGTTGCAATATGTTATTTTTATATGGGCCAAAAAAAAAAGTAATAATTTTAAGAATACACTTTGTAGTAATCAACTGTGAATTGCAGACTAGGTTGGTTGAGTAACAAATTGCTTTGATTTAACATTAATTTAGTCTTACAAGGCTATGCTTGCTGGGCATGCTTTTAAGTCTGTGAGATATTTTCCGTTGACTAAATTGGCTACTCGTTTTATTTTTCTAAGACAAGAATAAATTTATTAAAAAAAAAAAAATTCAGGAGATTATATATGTAGAGAGAGATAAGTAATATAGTCCCTGAAGGTTTTGCTTTTACTTTAGGAAAAAAAAAAATCCTTTGGACTTTGTTTTATATGAAAGTATTTTTGTTGTGTTAATTTATTGGGAAATCTGCTGCAGAACAGATTTCCAAAGTCGTCAGACATTGTACACATTATTGTGTAGAACATGTGCCACTTTATCTTGCAAGGCAGTAGTATCTTGGCATCCCCATCATTGTTCTTGCCATGATAATAAAAATCCTTATTTCCACATTATTTTTCCCCTCCCTTATCAAAAGACCCAATCTTTGAGCAGTCAAGATACTGCAGCACATTCTTTAGGGACGAGTTTTGCTTCCTGCTGCTGTAGGAAGCCAAAAGCATCATCCCAAGATGTGCTGCCCAAGCCCCTCCTGCTGCTGCCCATCACACGTGGCTTAATTAATCTCTAGTTCACAACTGTAACATCACTGAAAAAAAAAAAGAAAATAATTGCCACTTGCACCTTAAAACACTTCCCAGGTAATCAGGAGACCTCTCCTCCGTGGAGCTTCCCTCAGATGCCAACATGATGGTGGGACAGAAGGGGGAGCCTCCAGTGTGTGCAACTGGGAAAGGCTCCTCTACAGATTTTCCACAGTCACACAGAGCAATAATTACTGAAGGTTTAAATTCATTTGGTTTACAGCAGGGATTTGATCCTCCCTCATTAGAATTTCCTAAAAGCAGCTGTAGTTTTACCTTCAGCTTTAGAAGTAGCGTAAATACACACACATACATGTTTTATTTTCTCATCACCACTCATTTCCAGCAGACACACAATACTGGCTGCAGAGCCGGGCAGCAGAAATGTCTGCTCAGAGCACTGCTGGAGCTTTTATTTTGTGATAGCAAAATGTGAACCTCACCCAAATGTGAACCTCACCACTACCTGCCAACCCAAGAGCCACGACAGGAGCGATGTTCAGGGCTCTCCCCTGTCCGTGCTCTATATATGCAAAACTTCTCACCAGTGAATACAGCACACTGTCTTGTCACGCTGTTCTTTGTTTAAAACAGAAGTATTTTTGCTGTGTGAACTAAGTTATAATTGCAGTCTTCCTACTACAGATGAAATGAGAGAGGCCAACTATGTTTTGATACGCGACTGATCCGTTTCATTTCACAATAGAAAATGTATAAAAAGCTGAAGTCTGGATGGTTTGATACTCTATAGAAATACTAATTCTATTTTCAATTACTGGTGTTAGCATTCCTGGTGACAGATTTTTTTCCCCCCCAAAAGCTGGGACCAAACTAGAATCAGATTTTTATAAGTAGCAGCCAGCTTGCAGAGTTGCAATATTTTTACCTTGTCAGTGGATCAGGTGCTGTTCAGGAGCTAAAATTTTGAGTCAATTAACCTGGCACACACGGCTCAATCTGCAGAGTTACAGCTATGTAGAGAGACCAGAATCTGACCCAGAGGCTAAACTAGTCTCAAAAACATAAATCAAAAGATTTCATATAGGAAAGGAAGCCTAAAAGCAGAGATAAATGGTATTGAACCCCTTCCTCATAAAGCAAATATTTTTGGCACAGGTAACTACAAATTACATTGTAGTATCCCAGAAGCTGGTACCTCTCTGGTGAGGATTAGTAGTGGTTAAATACTGATATTTTATTCCCCCAGGGTAAATTCTGCTCCAGTAAGATGAGCAGAATTTAGAATTTACCCCGCCTCTGTCTAGCAAGATGCCAAGGGGGATCCTTGTAACCACTTCATATTCTGGAGAAATCCCTTGGTTGGAGATTTCCAAGCGTCACCTGGGGGACAGGTGACTCCTGGCCACTCTGAAAGGCTCCTGGCTCGGAGGCACTGGTACAGAGCGAATCATTTTGGGGTAATACTGTACCCAAAACTCAACACTTTTGGTTACCTGCAACTCCCCAACACAACGCGGGCAGAGCAGAGCCCTCTGAACTCGGTCTGAGGAGTCACCCCTGCGTGCACAGGGGTCTGGGGGCACTGCAAAGCCCGTTTTACCTTTTGTGGGGACAGGACTGTAACTCAGAGCTCCCCCCCAACCCTCCCAGACCTCCCCTTCACTGCAAAAATCACCACTGTGCTCTCAGCAAAGCAACTTCACAGGGCTAGTGTATTTTATATATATATAGGTAGAGAAGTCCAGGTGGGGAGTGAGCAGATTAGATGCAGTTCTGGGGTAAATTGTATATTTTTATGAACTTTTGAAGCACGGAATCTTGTTCACGGAGACATATAGGGGGTGGGAGGGTTCTGCTGTAAATATGGTACGTGGATGTGGATGTATATTTTGTTCTGGTTTTGTTTCCGTAGCCTTATGCAATGTGACATGACTCACTACCCTGGCTTTTGGGAGGTGATTTGGGTTCAGCTCACAGGAACCCAGTGGAATGTTTGGATCCGTACGGAGGAAAAAAAAAAAAAAGGGTAAAAGGGTATGGAAAGTACCTCTTGGGTAGGAGGAACTTCTACCAGTTAATTTGTGTTTGCATCCATTTCAGGTGTCCATGGGTACTCTTAAGTCCATTTGAACAAAAGACTAAGGTTGAACACCAAAATCTGTTGGGGTTTTGGGCCACGAGGCTTCTTTTGCTTTGGCTCAGGCTTTTTGTGGGTTTTCTTTTCTTTTTTCTTTTTTTTTTTTGGTGTTGGAGGTTTGGTTTTTACAAGAAAGGACAAGGAGGTGCCGTTTTCCAGGCTGAACACCTACTGAAGGCCAAAAAAAAAGCTCTTTTCAGTCTGAATAAATCCCATCTGTGGTTGCCAGCTCTGTAAAAGCTCACGGAGAGCAGAGCCCACGCTCCAGGCACAAATGGCAGCAGGAGCTTCCAGCCCCTCTGGGCTTTGGCTGATGGCCTGTACCCCGGGAAAACTGCAAGAGGAATTTCAGGGAGGGCTGAAAGGTGTGTTGTCCGCAGGGAAAAGCCCTGCCTGCAGATATTTGACAGTGCTGGAAGTTCACGCCCCGGCTCACCCAGCCCTAACTTGTTCCATGTGCTCCCACCTTGACACAGCATTAGCAGGAGGCAGCTGCAGACTCAGGACCAGGAAAAGACTTTTCCTTGGACAGGGATCAAGTTACATATGGATGTTGAGGAGCTCGGAGCCAGCCAGGAAGGGGAGGAGAGAGCAGAGAGGCGATGCTGGCTCTCAGCGTCCACCTCTTGTGGCCTCGTGGCCAAAGGACCTCTGTGTTTGATGGTCACCTTGGTGGTCACCACGTTATTTCACTCCTCCTGTTTCCAGCGTCTCCAAAAAGCAGCCCCAACCTCACTTTAAAGCACCAGGGAAAACCCCACCTGAGCCAAGCAGAATTCCCATTCCTCACAGGACAGAGCTCAGTCTGAGCATCTCCGTGCTTGGGATCTCTTTGTAGGGGCAGAGTGTATTTAATGACAAACTTCACTTTCTGATGGAAATGTAAAATGTGTTCAGGAAAAAAATCACCTTTTCTGAAACAACCTTCAAGTCTCCTTCAAATGGACTTGCGGGGGGAAATGGTGCAATAACTTACTCTTGGACCCCCAGAGCATCTTCATTCCTGGAAATAGCTGCAACATTATAATTAATCCTTCAAAACGTGCATCGGTCCACAAGCAGCCAGCCTCTAATAGAGGTAATGTCAACTTTTAATCAGATTCTTTAAGTGAAGTTTAATGTTATACTATTTGAATTGCGACTCTGTGTCCTTTATTTTATTTTTTTTTCATTCACCGATTTCTGCTATGTATTATTGCACAATTTTGAAGGAATTTTTGTCTGTCAATTTTTTTTCCACTTAATGATAATAATAAAAATGGATTGGGTAAACAAAAGGATTTCTGGTTTCTGTAATTATTATCCAGCCTCTGTGTGTCTACTGCAATAAAAAGGAGACTATTTTCTGAACGTATTTTTGTTTCAGAAAGATTTGTGGTATAACCTAACGGGATCATAGAATCCCAGAATGGTTTGGGTTGGACGGACCTTAAAGTCCATCTCATTCCACCCCCTGCCATGGACAGGGCCACCTTCCCCTATCCCAGGGTGCTCCAAGCCCCGTCCAACCTGGCCTTGGACACTTCCAGAGATGGGGCAGCCACAGCTTCTCTGGGTACCCTGTGCCAGGGCCTCCCCACCCTCACAGGAAGAATTTCTCCCTGATATCCCTTCTAACCCTGCCCTGTGTCACTTTGAAGCCATTCCCGTGCTGTGACTCCAGCTCCAACTGATCAAACTGCAGTGACAGGACAAGGACGATCAGAATCAGAAAAATTGAGCTTTGTGCCGAAGGAGCAGCGGATCCTGCAAGGTGCCACCCTCATTCCTAATGCAGTCACGTCCCTGGCTGGCTCTTGGTCCCTTCCCTCAAGGTCAGCAACACCCCCAGACACCAGACACCACTTCCAGCCTGTCCAAACCTCACCTCCACGTTTGCACAACACCACCTCCAGCGCCGAGCCCGGTTTACCGCTCACATCACACTCATTTCCCCCTGCTTAAAATCCATTTCCACACCAATCCCGTCCCTGCACGGTGTGTTCTCACTGCTGCCGGCTGAAGCCCCGTGTGCGCCAGGTACGCCTGGCACCTGAGCGGCCGAATCCAGGCAGGATTTTCCCCTGGCAGGGAGAGGTAATGACCAGGCAGCAGCCTCTTCACACGTACCTCGTTTCTCAGCCCAGATAATTGGAAAGGCAGCATGTGATCTTGGTGGACATAATTGAGGCGTTCGAGCATCTTAAGTGTTGCACTTCATTAACATTTAGCTCAAGGCAACGTTAACAAACAGCCATTCCTTCCTCCCCGTTGCCCTCTTGGTCGTGAATGAAGCTGATTTTTCCTACTGTTGCTGGAATAGATTGTTCCCCCCGGGAGGTACAAGAAGTTACACCTCATTCCCAGGCACCTACTTTCTGTTAGAGGGATCAATGCGACTCCGAAGCTTCAGCTGTCTCTGAGAAAATCTTGATGTACTAAAAGTTTGCCTCCTCTCCCAACAAAACCTGCTGGGTTTTGTGGATAGGAAAGATTTTTACCTTAATCCTAGCAAGTTAGAGCATTTTTCCCCAATATGATGCACATGAGAGCCCATCAGGGAGGAAGATCCCAGTTGCTGGAGGAGCTTTGGTTGGAGCACAGGGCACAAACTCACCCAGGAGCTGCATCCAGGCTCCCTTCACCCTGCTGCTCCTGAAAATACACCTCTTTCCAAAAGATAACATCAGGGGCTGCTTCCCTGCAAGCACAGGGAGGGGACGATGTGGAAACCAGGTGGAAATACAGCAAAAAAAGCCCTTCTCACCGTGGGTTTAGCCTTCCGCAAAAGAGATGGGCTCTGATCTTGAGAGAGAGCAGCTGAAGTTCTGGCTCAGTGCTCCTCCTTGGAGCAAGCACTCGCAGTGCCTTGTGCCAGACTCCTGAACGATTGTGTTTAGCCTTTCTCAGCTGGAAAGATGAAATAACTGAGGATATTTCGCAGCAGAACTCAAGCTGGATTTTGGGCCGGAGCAGCCAAGAGCTCCCAGATAGCCCAGCCCCTGCTCTAAGGAAGGAAGAGAGGGTCTGCGGGAAGGAAAGATTCATGCTAATCATCAACATCTTGGCTCCCACCACAGACCTCTCAACCTGCCAAATGTGGGATGCAAGAAAAATGGCATCTTCCAGGATGTGAGGTTTATTTCTTTCCTGTAAATTACAGGCATCCAGAAGCCCACATCCTCAGACTCTCAGAGCTGGGCTGACATCATGCCCAGCACATTTGCTTTCCCCAGGTTCCACAGACTTGGGAGCAGGCTTGGGATCAACCCAGGGAGCAGACCTGACCTCTTATTCATCAGAGCACCTGTGTGGAGTTCTGCTGGAAAAAATCCCACGGCTTTGGAGGATGATGAAGGGTCATAAAAAAAGCACTAGACAGCAATTTGGGAAAGAAGGCCAGGAAGACAGTCAGGGAATGGGAATGGGGGTGTGAGCTGAGCAGGAGTTCATTAAATACATCCTGAAGCTACAACATGACACTGTAGAGGAGGGAAATGTTTTAGAGGTGGAGGATCTGAGGCAGAGATGGACAAGAAGTGACATTCACATCACCAAGCCTCACATCTCCAGGATGGCCAAAAGAGAAGGCTTATTTTCCCTGGATCTTCCTGCAGCCAGCAAAACGGAAGCAGATGCCCTCCAAGGAGGAATTCAGAACCTGAATGGAAATTTGGGACTTGAATGAGCCATTCTCAAATGTTTTTGTACACTGGGAGAATGGCTGCCTGTGCATTTTGTGTTTCCCCAAGTCTGAGATCCCGAAGGGGAATGGTAAGAAGATGCAGAAGAGGTTGGAAGTTCCTCCTGGCCTGGGCTCTGTTACATTAGGCAGGATTCATCCCTGCCCAAGCTGAGAGGGTCACTCCAGGCCTCGTCTGCAGCCAAGGATGAGGCGCAGCAGTTCAGAGAGTGCTTCCCTCATCCTAAAATAGGTCAGACACTCTTTGCTATAACGGGAACTCAAGGCGACTGCCTCACACCGAGCCTTGGGACTCTAAGACACCACAGCCTATGTGCAATGAATCCTAAATCCATGGCTCTGGTGAGAACATCCCTCTGCAGCCAGGCAGCCCCTCTGTGCTCCTCCAACACCCACTCTGCAGGCTGGAGGGGAGCCCTCACCAAACATTGCTTTGTTAGCACCCCTGCCCCAGCGGCTCCAGCCGAGAGAGCAGCACAGCAGCTCCTCACACCCTCCGTGCTCCCCCTCTGAGGGCTGCTGGCCCCTACTGGGGTTAGCCTGGCTTTCTGAAATGACAGCTTTCCTTCCCCCCCGCCGGGGCTTTCTCGGGATCCCTCGGAAAGCCAGGAACAGGAGCCCAGAGGCCAATTCCCAGTTGTGTGTTCAGTCACAAGAGCAGCTCGGTTTTCAATCCAGCTCCCCTTTGCAGCAGCTATACGGAACTCAGAGCCAGCCTGTCTGTGTACCCTGGAAATTACCATGGCAGACCCAGAGCTGGTAAAGACAATAGCATGTTTGGCTCATTCATTTGGATCAACACCATTTCAAATGTACTTTTCCTCCTAAACTTATTTAACCTCGCATCCAAGAGCCACAACGATGGCGAGCTATTTGTTCCAGCACCAGATCTCCCGGGAGAGCAGGCACAAAGAATAGAAGGCAGCCTGGAGAGATGGAAGAGGGAAAACCGAGAGAGGGGGATTCGAATGCATCGCCCTTGGAGACCATGCCAATGACCTGCTAAGAGTCCAGCCATCATAAATAAATAGACTGCGTTTATTGTCTGGCCAAGCACGGTAATGCTTGAGCCGCTTCCAGCGGGTGGGGCCGCGCCCGGCACCGCTCCTCCGCGCTGCGCTCGCTGAGACAAAACAGATGTCGCTCACCCAGCGCCCTTTCTGTCGCGTGGTTTGCGCTGCAGCCCCCGGCCTGCGATGGGTGAGGGGTTTCGTTAACCCCCGAGCCGCAGCCAAAAAAACTTCCGCCGTGCTGCCGCATCCTAAGCGAGCGGCGACAATGCCGAGGGGCGCAGCCCAAAACCCGCGGCGATTAAAGCGCCGCGTTCCTCCCCGCCTCTGCACAGACACAGCAGATGCCCCGCAGTGGTTCTGAAAACCCGAGCCGGACCCCAGATACGCTCGCGGGAGGGCTGAGCGGGGTGTGTGGAGCTGGGAACCAGCTCCATCTGTACCAGAACCGATAATTCACTCTTCAACCCGGTTTTTTGGACGAATCGGTCCAAAGCGAGCAGTTCCCAGCTGGCCCTACTGCCACCCGTGTGCAGTAGATGGCAGCAGAAGCTTTAGGCACTGGCCACCAAACTCACAAAGATCCCTCCCCCCGGCCCTTTTCTTTTTTTTTTTTTTTTCTTCTTTTTTATTTTTTTTTACTTTTTACTTTTGGTGGCCTCAAAAATTATTAGTTCCAGATGAGCTCCTGCCATTGTAATAGTCCATTTAACCCGATCCACTCTGAGCAGAGTCAGTGCAAGTTCAAATGCAGCATTTTCACATGCAAACTAGACATCAGAGACATATTTCTGCACAGCTTTGGGCATTCCTCGTGCAGCCGAAAAAGGGGGAAATGCAGAAGGTTAAACCTCACACACACACACGATGTGGGCAACAATGGCACTTTGTCAGGCCAGCACTGCCAGAGCAGAGCTGAACTTATGAATTGAACCAGGAACCTCAGGACTGCTTCTGCCTTTGAAGATTAGCACTAATAAGCCAAACCAGTGGGTATTTTGTTTTATAAGGAAAGAGCGTTTCAAGTCACGTACGCTGCTATTGTTGGACACAAAACATGTTCTGTCTCTGCCTGTGGTGACTCCAGCGACTGCTCCACGCTTGTCTTTTGCTGGGATTACCTTTATTTTTATACTATATTAAATTTACCTCCCACCATCTCTCAGGCCTGTTAAAACTGATGGCGTTTCCCAGGGCTAACTGCCCATATATAGTGAAAAAAACCCCTCCATTTGTACTATTTTATTATCATATTCAAATTTTATGCCTTATGTGGATTATGTATTGAGAAACAATCATCAAAACTACCAGATTGCCCTCCTACTGGAATAACAAGAGCATCCTATATAAACAAGCTACATGTAAGAGGTGCATTAAATGATTTGTTTCTGGTAAACGAAGACAGCTCTAGCACAACACATGGAAAATTTCTTGTTGTTTGCTTTTGTAATTCACTGTACACACAGCCTTTAATCTGAGGATCTCTGAGCACTCTGCACAGTTTAATTAAGGCCCACAACTGCCATGTTGGGGAAGTACATTAAGCGTTGTTATGCTGATTCTTTACAGATGGGCAGACTCAGGGGCTGAGTTGTGTGCTCCAAACTTCCCTCTCCCCACCCTGAGTCAGTCCTTCAAGCTTTTCCATGTGGCCTTCCCAGCGACAGCCAGAGAAAATATATGAACTTAAACCCCCAACCAAACAAGAAAACCTGCCTTCAGCGAGGGCTGAGCTCGTCAGTGACACGTTGTACCTGCAAAGCATCTGACTACATCCCCACTCCATCAGTGCTGGTGGAAAACTGTGTTTCTGCCATGTGGATCAGCACAGGGCCTAGTTAATTCTATGATTCTGTGATTCTGTCTTAAATATCCCTCCCACCAGCCTTTCTGCAGTGGGTTAAACCCTAGACCCATGTACCGACATGACCTCAACATCAGGTCAGGAGCCAGACCCTGTCCCAAACTGAGACCTGCTGGGCCCCAGATCTGCTATTTTGCTGCAGAGCTGGGAAGAAGAACATCCCAGCATCTTGGCTCCCAAACCCCCATTTTTCCACGGTATTCTCTCCTGCGGGATCTGCATGGAAACCGCTCGCAGCGCCGAAGCCACGGGACAAATGAATGGGAATTCGCCCTGCCAGTGATATCCATCATGAGACACAGCTCTGCGCAGAGGAGGGGCACGCTGAGCCCTAACCAGCTGCACATGTACAGTGTCTGCCTCATCCAGCCCCTCGCCTCGGGGATTACACAGTTGCTAAACCTCGGGAGCGGGACTGTGCTCCCAGCGAGTGGCCCCGGGAGCAGCCCGGTCACCCCCTGCTCCTGGCTCTTGCCCTCACACCTAAGCCACTCGAGGCCACCACTTCCTCGCTGGCCTTGGGAATGGGCAAGCACCCAGCTTTGGCCAGGGTGTGAATAGGTGCCGAAGTCATTCAGCTTTTCCCAACATTGTTTTCGCTCTGGCTGCGGAGCAGTTCTCCATCTCTCCCTTTTCCGTGTTCCTTCCCCCTCTCCTCTGCGAGCTCCTTTGTTCTCGTGTTTACAGCAGCATCGATTTGCTGTCAGAAAGCAACATGGCCTTGGAGTTCCTGCACACACAGAGGAAATCCAGCTGACTGGAACCTGCCCCTCTCACATCCCGACTCCCTGCCACGGCGTTCCAGGTGTCAGTGCCCCTTCCTGCTCCTCTCAAACCCGCTGGGGACACAAGCCATGGCTCTGCACAGGGCCTCAGAGAAACACCTGGGCAGGGCCAGGTCCTTCTGCTCCTCTTTCCAGCAGCTCAGACATCCCAAAGGTTTCAGTCATATTTTCCTACCGAGATAGGAGAAAACCACCTCCCTGCTGCCCGGACAAAAGCATGGGTTGGTTTTGCGGAGTAGACAGAGAACACGTAAGGGCAGGGCATAAACCCAGCTCCCTCCTGGTCTACCAGGATGAGATCCAGCTTCTGGGTCTCTCCTGGAGAAGTGGAGGATTGCTGCCAGCCCTGCTAGTGCTTTAAATGGGACCATGGGCTCCATTCCACCTCATGAGGGCACCTGGGGGAAGAACTGTCAGCGGTCCCCATGCTGGATGATGTGGCAATCTCCATGACCTGCTAAGAATTCCCTGCCTTGCTTGGCTTCCAGCAAGTGTTGCTCCAAGCCCACATGTGCCAGGTTTGAGAGTACCAGCCCTCAGCTCACACCCCTCCAGCCAAACCTCTCGTGGCCATTCCCCTGGCGTGCGGTAACTCAAGTCCCTTCAGTGGCTTCTCAGGGGGCTGAAGCCCCACCTGGTTCCAGTTTCCAGCTCCCCTCTCTTTTCCAAGCTCCATTCCTTTTACCTGCTTTTGTTGAGCTCTCCCGTGAAAGGAGGGGTTTGAAGGGGTGACAGGTCTGTAAATATATCGTATTGTCTGTGGGAAAAAAAAGGCAGAGCAGAAAGAGTGATGGATATACTCTTCCCCTCCTTGCACTTGGGACAGATGAAGGAAGATGGCAGATAATTGCTCTTTATTGTGCCCCAGGTTCACCTTAAGATGAAGGAAGTGATAAGATTTCAATTAATGTCATTTAAGATTCCCTGCAAGCTGTCCTGTTCCTTTCTTGGCTTCTTTCCTTCTCTGAAATTGTGGTCCTCAATGCTGCCTTTGTAACCCCACGGGAACTCCCTAAATGGGCCACATCCTCACCTGGTGAGCACTGTCAGGGCACCACCGACATCAGTGGAGCAATGCTAATTTAGACCAGATGGCAATCCCCCTCCAGCCCCGCTCTGGATTTATTATAGGGCAGGATAGATAACATACTTCATTATACAAAGCAGGGATCATTTTCCAGCTTGCCCAAGAATGAACCGAGGAGCTTTTCTAATCAGCTTAAACTGATCAAGATACCCAGGCACAGAAAGCATGATATCCAGGTTTCTGTGTGAGACACCTTACGCTGAGCTTTCTTACTTTCCCAAGTAATTGCATCAAATTCCTTGGGATTGCTTTCTTGAAAAGAGAGAATACAGGGAGCTGCAGCCCAGGGAGCTGGCACCTTGTTGAATAACACACAAACACACAGGGCCAGAGTGAAACGTTCACTAGATAGTTGTTCTTTTAAAAAAAAAATCAGAAAAAAATATACTAAAACAAATAACTGGATGCACGAAGCTGCTGGTGAGATTTTGCATACTAGAAACGCTTTAATTTTGATCTCGTTTTACCTAAAGCCAGAAGAAAGCACTGAATCACCAAGGTGTTCCAGAACAAGCCCCAACATCTTGAAAACGTTCACACTGTTCCCTTCAGATTTTCAAAATGTCTCCTTACAAATATCTGCTGGCACGCCGTCACAACATCCTTCTTTCTGCCTGTGCCACTTTGGAATAAACCAGAATTTCCACGTAAAGAATGACTCCCGGGTCTCACAGACTTCCTAATTCAAATAAATTATATGTATGTATTTGTTGCTACAAACAGCAGTGAAAAACCACTGACAAACATCCACCAAAGCAGCGCAAATAGCTGAAATTCTTCTCCCCCCCTGCAGATACACTAATGTTTATTGTACCCAAGAGCATCCATTTTCGCTCCTCTTCTATATATACACGCATGACGTTTCCATATGTTCTTCAGCTCAGCTCAGCTCCCTGGTAACATCCCACCCTCCAGGGGAGGGGGAGAAGCCTGGAAGCATGGTGGGGGAGGTTCAGCGAGAGACCCCGGGTCGGTCGGGGAAGGAGAGCAGAGCTGAGATTTTGTGCCTCCTCCTCCTCCTCCTCCTCCTCCTCGCGCACCTGAACCCAGCCCGCGTCCTCCCGGTGCTGACACCACAGAGATGCCACAGCAAACAGCGATTTTCCTGCCGCCTGTGCATCCGCTCCCCCCAGCCCGTGCCCTGCAGCAGCAAACCTTCCCCTGCTCCTTTTTTCTTTTCTTTTTTCTTTTTTTTTTTACAATAGCCATTCCCAAGGTGTGAAATCTGCGGGGGGGGGGGGCAGGTTGAGTGGGGGGGGTATTGCATCTGTGAATATGATTACAGGCTTAAAACGTGTGAAGCCTTTTCAGATTTAATGAACCAGAATGTGACTTTCATTTTGGCTGTGCATATTTTGAACCCTAATATATGTTTATTTAGTCTAATTAATTGCCTTTTTTTTTCTTTTCTCCTCTGAAAGATACCTGCTCAGTTCTCCCAAGTATTTTGCAGTATCCACACACAACAAAGGCTGCTCCTCTGCAATCCATGGGCTGAGACCTCCTCGTTCCTGGGTACTGCACTGCGTGAGTGGAGGAGGAGGGAACAGGCTGATTTGAGAAGGAAACACTGTTCTTCAACAGATTAGGAAGTCATTTTCTCCTCCTAGGTCGATACTGAGGCGTTCCATTTACCTGATGTGGTTTTAGCAGATACTGTGGTTTGAGATGGAAAAGTCAGATGGGGGGCGAGGAGTTCTGCAGAAACGTGGGATTAAGGAGGGGCAGGGGCTGTGTGAGCGCTGCACGCGTGACCTCGTCAGAGAAAGGCAGGGATTTACATTTGTCCTCTATGATTTAAGTCCTCCAGCTCAACACAGGAAAATGATATGGCAAAATAAACCAGGAGAAAGTCCTTGAATGCCAGCAACAGATATCCCAGCACGTCCCAACCGAGTCACCAGTCTTTGAGGAGCAGGTAGGACAGACTGGAGACTCAGAGGTGGAAAAGCTGACACAGTCATCAGGGAAGTCCTTCCCAGTAGCTCCAATGGTGAGCAGAGACAAAGGGCAATGCCAGCCAGAGCCAGGGCAGGGACGGGAATGTTCAGCCGAGCACCTTCTGATGCACAGGATGATTAAATAGGTGATACTGTACACAGAGCATATATACAGTGCACATCTAGAGCCTTTCATCTCGAGGCCTGTTTGTTCTTTTAACTGCCTTTGTCCTGCTAGGTGATGATCAGCTCAAACCCCCTTTTTATTTATCTTTTCCATCACGCTCTGGACGTGTTGTAGCAGACAAAACCTCAAGTCCTGAGGATGAATCCATCCTGCTCAAGCGATCACTATTGATCACGGATAGCAGAAATCTGTGCTGATGGACAGCATGATCCATAAGCCCCCCCAGCCAGGGGAAAGCTGCTGAACTGCAGCGAGGACTTGCAAGGCCACATCCTTCGTCTGCTCCCTGTGGACCGGGGGCTCAAACCTGAAACTCGCATCAGGCAGTCACCAATCACATTTTCCTGCCCTCGAAACCCTTCACCCCAAACATCAAACAGAAGTTGGTTTGGTTTTTTTGTTTTTTTGGTTTTTTTTCCTCTACTATGAAAAGTTTTTCAGGACAGGAAAACCGTTTCCTGTCCAGACCAGACACCGGCTTCCTGCAAGCTCTCCAGCAGATCATGTAATCCTACGCCCCTATTTGTAAAATGAAGATGATCGACTGCCTTTGTCTCCTCTGCTCAAACGTACAAGCTGTGGGCCTTAATACACGCACGTGACCCGGCATAACTCTGCCCTGATCTCATACAGCACTGCAGTAATGCTCATAAATAATGGCAGAGTTACGAAAGTAGGATTTACAGTAATGCGTCAGAGCGCAGAATGACAAAATCGCCTGGGTTTACTCTTCATTTACATGAGAATAAACAAGGCCAGACTTTTGCCCTAATTCTGCAGAAGGGCCCCGGGTTGTGTGTCTGTGTTCCATCTCCTCACCCCCACAGCCTCTTACGTGGAAGTTCATTTATTTTAACATGATGTACTTGCAAATGAAAGTTTCCTCCAGCCACGCAGCTCTGGTGGCCGGGCTGGGGGTGATGGATGGGGATGTGATCAGGGCATCGCTCCATGACTCAGCCAGAGCAAATTTTTGGCTGCCCCTGCACATCCATGTGCATCCCAGCATTGACAGGACACTCAGCACACCTCACCCTCTGAGGAAATTCGTATAAACCCAACTAAAATAGCTCTGCCTTGGGAGGACAGAGAACTGAAGGGGTTAACCGGCCGCTCCAAGGATGAGCTCTGATTACACAGAGAAAATTTTTAAAAACCCCAACATTTTGGACATGGGCCACGAATGCAAATGCTCTGAAAAGTGGAATTGGCGAGGTCAGACCTGGTGCTTCTGGGCTGGCAGAAATGAAATGGTAGAGTCCCCAGGGACCAGCGGGGTTTCTGTCTGGGCTGCAGAGTGAGCCACCCTCCAGTGGGGGAAGGAGCTGTGCTGGGCAGGTTGTGGCACTGACTCCTTCCATCCTACAGCCCCTGAGGCTTGGAACACGAGCCGCTGCTGGCCCACGCCGTACCTGCTGCCATTTCAGTGGGCGAGACCAGAGCGTGGAGCTCCAGGGAATGCTGCTCCCTGACTCCAGGCACGAGCAGAGCCGGGAATCACCTCTCTGACCCTGCACCCCACAGGGATTCCTGAAAGCAACCATCAGCTTTCGCACCCCGACAGCATTACCACTCCCTCGCCCCACAAAAATGTTGTTAACGGGACCGCTGACCCCACGGGCCGCCCCAGGGCACGCACAGCTCTGCTAGAGCACCTCAGTGGTGGCCACAGAGGGGGAGCACGTGCCACTGCAGAGCCATGGGAGGCAACCTGTGCGTCCCTGTGGTGGGACTGACTGGCAAGGGACAGGCTGGGAAGACTTTTCGGGAAAAGCAACGAGCAGGGAGAGAGGAAAAGAAGAAGCACCACCCCCAGAGAGGCTGGAGAAGGAGCTCCATCCCTCTACGAGATGGATTCCGTGCAGTGGCTGCCAGGGGGGTGGATTTGGTGACCCAGGAGGTGCACTGCTCCTGTGGGAAGGGGGATGGCTGTGGAAAAGCTGAGTGGTTATGTAAGAAAACCATCTCTGCTGCAGCAGCATTGTGATACAAACAGTTAAGCATGACAGGCAGGCAAATCTGCTTACTTGGCTGTTCCTCTGGCAGGCAGGCACTGCTGACAACTGAAACAGGGACGTGCTTTAGAGCTGGGGTCTGAAACAACGGGGTGCTGCTCAGTTGCACTTTATAAAGTGACACTTTCTGCTCAAAGACTCCTTGGAGTAGGGCTTGGGAACCAAGCTTCCCCACCAGCTGCTCTCCCATTTCCTCTCTCCTACATGGAATGGTTTGGGTTGGAAAGGACCTTAAAAATCACTGTAGGATGGTCCATCATGGAGTCACTGCAGCACAGTGGGGCTTTCTTCCAGTTATGTGGGAAAAACTTAATGGACTTAAAGCCAGTGATCACAGAATCACAGAATCACAGAATGTGCTGAGTTGGAAGGGATTCACAAGGATCAATGAGTCCAGCTCCTGGCATTACACAGCACCATCCCCAAGAAACGAGAGGGAACGGATTCTACGCATTCCAGTTGTGTGGGATAAAGGGAATAAAGGTGTGGGTTGGCTGGTGGACTGTGCGAAGAGAGAGAGCCAGGTGTGTGAGCTTGGGGATGGGGCAGGATCCTGGGACAGGGCAGGGCCTGGGGATGTGTCAGGAATCCCAGGATGTGTCAGGAATCCCGGGATGAGGCTGGACCTGGGGATGTTGCAGGATTCCTGGGATGTGGCAGGATTCCGGGGATGGGGCAGGACTCCGGGATGTGCCAATACCCGGGATAGGGCAGGATCTCGGGATGTCTCAGGACCCGGGCATGTCTCAGGAACCCGGGATGTGTCAGGACCCCGGGAATATCTCAGGACCCCGGGAATATCTCAGAACCCCGGGGATGTCTCAGGACCTCGAGACCTCTCATGACCCCCGGGATGCCTCAGGACCCCGGGGATGTCCCAGGATCCCGAGTATGACTCAGGACCCCGGGATGTCTCAGGACCCCGGGATGTCTCAGGACCCGGAGATCTCTCAGGACCCCGGGATGTCTCAGGACCCGGGAATGTCTCAGGACCCGGAGATCTCTCAGGACACGGGGATGTCTCAGGACCCCGAGATCTGTCAGGACCCGGAGATGTCTCATGACCCCCGGGATGTCTCAGGACCCCGGGACGTCTCAGGACCCGGAGATCTCTCAGGATCCCGGGATCTCTCAGGACCCCGGGACGTCTCAGGACCC